>JAJPUD010020382.1:12289-24814 GCA_023553655.1 Myrmecobius fasciatus | reverse complement strand
GTTTTGTTTGTACAGAAACTTTTTAACTTAATATAATCAAAATTATCCATCTGGTGTTCAATTAGGAGTTGCAGGTCTTCTTTGGACATAAATTTATTCCATCTCCACAGGTCTGAGAGATAAACCATATTATGTTCTTCTAACTTGCTAACAAAGTCCTTCTTTATATCTAGATCATGAACTCATTTAGATCTTATATTGGTATGTGGTGTTAGGTAAGGGTGAAGCCCTAATTTCTTCCACACTAGTTTCCAATTTTCCCAGCAGTTTTTGCCGAATAGTGAGTATTTATCCCAAAAGCTGGGGTCTTTGGGTTTATCGAACACTAGATTGTTAAGGTTATTGCCTAGGTTGTCCTGATAACCTATCCTGTGCCACTGATCGACTGCTCTATTTCTTAGCCAGTACCAAACGGTTTTGATGACCGCTGCTTTATAATATAGTTTTAGATCTGGTACAGCAAGGCCACCTTCATCTGCCTTTTTTTTCATTAATCCCCTTGAAATCCTTGACCTTTTGTTCTTCCAAATGAACTTTGCTACTATTTTTTTTCTAGATTTGTAAAATAATTTCTTGGGAGTTTGATTGCTATCGCACTAAATAAGTAGATTAGTTTGGGTAGTATTGTCATTTTTATTATGTTCGTTCTGCCTACCCATGAGCACTTAATATTTTTCCAATTGATTAGGTCTAATTTTATTTGTGTGTAAAGTATTTTGTAATTTAGTTCGTATACTTTCTGACTTTTCCTTGGCAGATAGATTCCCAAATATTTTATCCTATCATCTGCTATTTGGAATGGAATTTCTTTTTGCATCTCTTGCTGCTGAACTTTGTTGGTAATATATAAAAATGCTGATTATTTATGTATATTAATTTTGAATCCTGCCACCTTGCTAATGTTGTGAATTGTTTCTAGTAGTTTTTTTAGTTGAGTCTCTAGGGTTCTCTAAGTATACCATCATGTCATCTGCAAAGAGTGATAATTTGGTTTCTTCATTATCTACTCTGATTCCTTTTATCTCTTTTTCTTCTCTTATTGCCAAAGCTAACATTTCTAATACAATATTGAATAGTAATGGAGACAGTGGGCAGCCTTGTTTCACTCCTGATCTTACTGGGAATGGTTTTAGTTTGTCTCCATTACATATGATGCTTGCTGATGGTTTTAAATAGATTGTACTGATCATCTTAAGGAAAAGCCCATTTATTCCTATACTCTCTAGTGTTTTTAATAGGAAAGGGTGTTGGATTTTATCAAAGGCTTTTTCTGCATCTATGGAAATAATCATATGGTTTTTGTTAGTTTGGTTATTAATATAATTAATTATGCTGATAGTTTTCCTAATATTGAACCAGTCTTGCATCCTTGGTATAAATCCTACTTGGTCATAGTGTACTATCCTGGAGATGACTTTCTGTAATCTCATTGCTAATATGATATTTAAAATTTTTGCATCAATATTCATTAGGGAAATTGGTCTATAGTTTTCCTTCTCTGTTTTCACCCTACCTGGTTTAGCTATCAGCACCATATTGGTCTCATAGAAGGATTCTGGCAGTATACCTTCTGTCCCTATTTTCTCAAATAGTTTGTGCAGTATTGGAATTAATTGTTCTTTGAATGTTTGGTAGAATTCACATGTAAATCCATCTGGCCCTGGAGATTTTTTCTTAGGGAGTTGGTTAATAGCTTGTTCTATTTCTTTTTCTGATATGGGGCTATTTAAATAATTTATATCCTCTTCTGTTAACCTGGGCAATCTATATTTTTGTAGATATTCCTCCATTTCATTTAGATTATCAAACTTACTGGCATAAAGTTGGGCAAAGTAACTCCTAATTTTTGCTCTAATTTCCTCTTCATTGGAGGAAAGTTCTCCCTTATCATTCTTGAGACTAACAATTTGATTTTCCTCTTTCCTTTTTCTTATCAAATTAACTAAAGGCTTATCTATTTTGTTAGTTTTTTCATAGAACCAACTCTTGGTTTTATTTATGAACTCAATAGTTTTCTTATTTTCGATTTTATTAATTTCTCCTTTTACTTTTAGAATTTCCAATTTGGTATTTAATTGAGGGTTTTTAATTTGTTCTTTTTCTAGTTTTTTTAATAATAAGCCCAATTCATTGATCTTTTCTTTCTCTATTTTATGCAAGTAAGCATCTAGAGATATAAAATTGCCCCTTATACCCGCTTTAGCCGTATCCCACAAATTTTGGTATGTTGTCTCCTTATTGTCATTCTCCTGGATGAAATTATTGATTGTGTCCATGATTTGCTCTTTCACCCATTCATTCTTCAGGATTAGATTATTTAATTTCCAATTAACTTTTAGTTTATTTTCTCCTGGCCTTAAATTGCATGTGATTTTTATTGCATCATGATCTGAAAAGGATGCGTTTACTATTTCTGCCTTTCTGCATTTGATTTTGAGGTTTTTATGCCCTAACACATGGTCAATTTTTGTATAGGTTCCATGGACTGCTGAGAAAAAAGTAAACTCCCTGCTGTCTCCATTCAATTTTCTCCATAGATCTATCATACCTAACTTTTCTAACAATTGGTTTATCTCCCTAGTTTCTTTCTTGTTTATTTTGTGGTTTGATTTATCTAATTCTGAGAGAGCAAGGTTGAGATCCCCCACTAGTATCGTTTGGCTGTCTATTTCTTCTTACATCTCTCTCAATTTCTCCCCTAGGAATTTGTGTGCTATTGCACTTGGTGCATATATATTTAGTACAGGTATTGCTACATTATCTATGGTACCCTTTAATAAAATATAGTTTCCTTCCTTATCTCTTTTGATTGGATCTATCTTGGCTTTTACTTGATCTGAGATAAGGATTGCTACCCCTGCTTTTTTTTGTTCACCTGAAGCATAATAGGTTCTGCTCCAGCCTTTTACCTTCATCCTATATGTGTCACTATGTTTTAGATGTGTTTCTTGTAGACAACATATTGTGGGATTCTGGTTTTTAATCCAGTCTGATATCCGCTTCCGCTTTATGGGAGAGTTCATCCCATTCACATTCACAGATAGAATAACTAATTCTTTATTTCCTGCCATCTTATTTACCCAAGTTATGTTTTCCCCTTTCCTTTCCCCTTTCTCCCTTCCCCCCACCTCAGTACTTTGCTTTTGATGATCCTCTCTCCCAAACAATACTCCACCCTTTAGATTCCTTCCCCCTGTTTTTACTCCTTTCCCCTGATTCTTCTATTTTCCCTTCTAGTAGTTTATCCCTTTCTTTTCCTCCTTTCCCTCCCCCTTCCCTCTAGCAACGGACAAGTTTCTATGTGAAATCAAGTGTCTGATATACACTTTTAGGGCCCAACCTGATGAGAGTAAGATTTAGACAATGCTCAACTCCCTCCCCTCTTTCTCTCAATTATATTAGGTTTTCTTTGCCTCTTCAAGAGATTTTACCTTGTTTTTACCTCCTTATTTTTTTAGATCTTATTTTACCACTTTTTCCCTCTTTTTTTCATTAGTATGACAACCTTTCCCCCTCTAGTTCTCTTTTTCATATCATCAAAGTAATATCTAGTTAATTATACCCCCAAACTTTATGCATCCCCCTAGTAGAAATAAAGTTCTCAAGAGTCCTTTCCTTTTTACCTTTTTATGCATCTCTTGAGTTCTGTGTTTGGATGTCGAATTTCTTGTTCAGATCTGGTCTTTTCATTAGAAATAGGTGAAATTCACGTATATCATTGAATGACCATCTTCTTCCCTGGAGGATAATGCTCATTCTAGCTGGATAGGATATTCTTGGCTGTAATCCAAGTTCCTTTGCCCTTCGGAATATCTGGTTCCAGGCCCTGCGATCCTTCAATGTGGAGGCTGACAGATACTGTGTGATTGTAATTATTGAACCTCGGTATTTGAATTGTTTCTTTCTAGCTGCTAGCAGAATCTTTTCCTTGGTGCTATAGTCCTGAAATTTAGCCACGATATTCCTTGTGGTTTTAATTTTGGGGTCTCTTTCAGGAGGTGATCGGTGAATTCTTTCAATGGTGATTTTGCCCTTTGATTCTACAATCTCAGGGCAGTTTTCTTTCAGGATTTCCTGGAAGATAGTGTTTAGATTCTTTTTTTCATCATGGCTTTCAGGAAGTCCAATAATCCTTAGATTGTCTCTCCTAGATCTATTTTCCAAGTCAGTTGTTTTTCCTAGGAGATATTTCATATTTTCTTCTAATTTTTCATTTTTTTTTGTTTTTGTTTGACTGATTCTTGAAGTCTTATTGAGTCATTCACTTGCATTTGTTCAATTCTTATTTTTAAAGTGTTGTTTTTTTCAGTTACCTTTTTAAGCTCCATTTGTAACTGGCCAATTGAATTTTTTTGTTCATTGCACTTTTTCCACTTCACTAATTTTATTTTTCAATAGATTGGTGTCTTTTTCATATCTCTTTTGCAGGGCATCATATCCTTCTTGCAAGATACTGTATTCTTCTTGCACTAATTTCAATTTATTTTCCCATTTATCCTCCAGTTCTTTTATTAGGTTCTTTAAGCAATCTTCCAGAAAGGCCTTTTGAAACTGGGACCATTGATGGTCCTTTCTGATTCCCTCTGGAGTTATGTCTAAAGGAACCTCTGGCTCTGGGGTCTTCTCCTCTTTCTCTTTGTAAAAGCTGTCTATGGTGAGAGCTCTCTTTTGTCTCTTCATTTTTTTTTTTAGACAACGTGAATATCTCTTTAAGGTAGGGGAAAAAAAAAAAACGGCTGAAATGGCCTGCTGAAGTTTTGCCCTGAGGTGCTTTGGCGAATTAATTTAAGGTGCTGGACCGGTGGGGGCTAGGACTAAGGCTGAATTACTCCTTAAAGAAGGCAAGTTTGCCAGAACACCTGCCCCCAAACAGGGCAGAGTGTCCCGAGTGCCTCAGATAAACTCCAGTTGTTTGGAATTTGGACTTTGGAGTTTGGAGTTTGGAGTTTTTTTTCCAGTCTGAGCTGAGCTGAGTCCCACCCTCACTTCCGGTCTCCACCAGAGTTCTCTGACACCAAAGTCCTCTGTTTATCCCTCTGTCCGAGCTAGACAAACCTGATGTGAAATTTTTCAGAGATATCTGCAAGCAGTATCCAAATATTTCCTGATTCGTTGACTTGAAGATCAGTTCAGAGGCTTATTTTATTGTTGATTTGAGAGAAGTTCAGAGGAGGACGCAGAGAGTCACCCTTTCACTCCGCCATCTTGGCTCCACCCCCTTCTGCATTTGATTTTGAGGGTTTTTTTTTTACCTTAATTCATGGTCAGCTTTTGCATAGTTTCCATGAATTGTCTAGAGAAAGTATAGTCCTTTCTGTCCATTCAGTTTCCTCCAAAAATCTAGCATACTATTTTTTTCTGAAGTCCTGTTTACTTCCATAACCTTTTTCTTAATTATTTTGTGGTTCAATTTATCTAATTCTGAGAGAACAGGGTTACGATCCCCCACTAGTATAGTTTTCCTAGCTATTTCTTCTTGCAGCTCTCTTAATTTCTCATCTAGGAATTTGGATATTATACCACTTGGTGCATATATGTTTAGTATTGATATAGCTTCATTATCTTTGGTACCCTTTAGTAAAATATAGTTTCCTTCCTTATCTCTTTTAATTCGATCTATTTTTGCTTTTACTTAATCTGATTTTTTTACTTAACCTGAAGAATAACAAATTCTTCTTCAGCCATTTACCTTTATTCTTTATGTATCACTGTGTTTCTTGTAAACAACATAGCGCAGTATTTTGGTTTTTAATCCAGTCTGTTATCTGCTTCTGTTTTATGGGAGAGTTCACCCCATTCACATTCACAGATAAAATAACTAATTCAGTGTTTCCTGCTGTCTTATTTACCCCAAGTTATGCTTTTCTATTTCCTTTTTCCCTTCCCTCCTCCCTAGTATTTTGCTTCTGACTACCACTTCCCTCAAAAAAACTCTTCCCTGTTAGATCCTCTCTCCCTTTCTTATACCTTTTCCCTACTACTTCTCTTTTACGTTCTATAAGTCTTTCCCTTTCTTTTTCCCTTTCCCCTCCCATTTCCTTATATTGTGAGACAAATTTCTTTGTGAAAGCAAATTTGTTTGGTATTCTGTCTTTAGACTAAATCTGATGAGAGTAAGATTCACACGATGTTCATCCCCCTCTCTTTTTTTCCCTCAATTATAATAGGTCTTCTTTGCTTCTTCATGAGTTGTAATTTCCCTCATTTTGCATCCATTTTCCTCTTTTTCCAGTACAATCTCCTTTCCACTTCTACTTTCTTTTTTATATTATCCTTAAAAAATCAAATTACCTTTGCACACTGTAAGCATACCCATAATAGAAATATTGTACTCAAGAGTTCTTTCCTTTTTACCTTTTTATCCTTCTTTTGAGTTTGGTATTTGGAGATTAAAATTTTTTTAGCTCTGATCTTTTCATCAGAAATAAATGAAATTCACCTCTTTCATTGAATGTCAGTCTTCTTCCCTGAAGGGCAATGTTCAATTTAGATGAATTCTTGACAATAACCCAAGTTCCTTTGCCTTTTGGTATATCAGATTCTAGCTCTTTTGATCCTTTAAGTAGGAAGCTACTGGATCCTTGATAATCATAATTGTTCCTTTTGGATATTTGAATTGTTTCTTTCTGACTGCAATATTTTTTCCTTGAGCTTTTAATTCTTAAATGCAGCTACAATATTCCTTGGAGTTTTCATTTTGGAGTCCCTTTCAGGAGATGATTGGTGAATTCTTTCAATGGCTATTTTACCTTCTAGAGTTTCTAGGGTATCAGGGCAGTTTTCTTTTATGATTTCCTGAAAGATGATGTCTAGGCCCTTTTTTTCATCATGGCTTGCAGGAAGTCCCATAAAACTTAGATTGTCTCTTCTAGATCTATTTTCCAGGTCAGTTGTTTTTTCTAGGAGGTATTTCTTCTTGTATCTTTTTGCCTTGAAAGACATATTTTCCAAGTGTCATTTGGGGATATTGCCAGCCCAGAATTAGAAGATTCATTTTATAAATCTTAATAAATGCAATTTAATAAATGAATTAAGTTAGTTTCAAGGAATCTAAAAAGTTTGTGATTTTATTCCCCTACTCTAAGTGAAAAAAAATCTGCAAGAGGTAGATAATAAGGGTTACTAAAATAAAAAGATTGTACACTTACCCTTGGGTATTTTGTTCTAACACATAAGAAACTTAATGTAAAGAAAGCTTCCTCAAAGAACTTAATTCTAAATAATGCTTTAAAAATCCATGTTTTTTTTTTCATTCTTTTTTGTCATACAGATTCTATGATTTTGAGGTTGTACTCCAGACCAAAGATAAACTCTTATTATGAAGCCTTGTAATATCAAATGATTACGGTAATCATATATAATTTTGGGTTGATTGTCAGGTCCAGGTGTCTGCCTGTTTATAGTGCTTTTAACTCAGTAGATGCTTAATAAGTAGACTCCATTGATATTATGAAGTTTGGACTTTGGATGTTAATGTGATTGTGAATGGCTGGACTGCTGAAAGTTTGTCAAAATGAGTACCATTAATATAATCATAATAGAATGAAAAATATTAAAAACAGATTTACTGAAAATAAATCTTACCAGGTCAAGAATTTTAGGTAGAAAAAGATCTAATCTTGATCTATATATGCTGTAAACCAAAAGTCATCAGTAGTGGGTGTAGGTGGTATGGAGAGAAGAAAAGAAGGAAAAGAACCAACTCATTTGTATGAGTTGATTTTACTTTTAAGACCCTGTGAATATATAATTATTTTACTCTTTTTTTATTGTTGTTACTTTCTTTACAACATTAGGCCAAATACAGTGTTAACTTTTTATTCTTTGAATTGTTGCCATTATATAAATGTCAGTCTACTCTTTTGACTAATTATGGTTAACACAAAAACAATCATATTTTAAATATGTAGTCACAATTTACATGGCATCCTTATCAACTACAATACTTGATAACACAAATCAAAATATAATGCATAGCATTTTTGCAATGAAATATGCTGGTAAAATTTTTCTGAGACATTTTTGACAAGAATAATTCTGAATACAATTAATAAATTCCTGGGAACTAATTGTAATGGCTTCATAAAATTTAATTTAGTTAAATAAATTGTGTTTTCTTACTGAACCAACATACAAATCAATGAATGATAATTATGAAATGAAAATAAACCCCAAAGGGCAAATAAATATGCTTTAAACATATTTTAGTCTATTGATCAGCCCTTTGTATACTCTGTTCCAAGTATTTTTTTAGTAACATAGTAGGCGCTTAAGAAATGTTTGTTAACTATGTGATTATATTAGTAATGTATTATTGTTATATATTGTGATTATGTTAATAATTTCAATGCCCTGAAATCTCTTAAAATTTCATTTCACTAGCGCAAAAGTAATATGATAAATACTTGATTTACCTAGTTGTGCAGTTTATTTTGTGTTAATTGTTCTGAGAATATTGGAGCAGCTAAGAGGCACAATGGATAGAAAACTAGCCCTGAATTCATGAGGACCTGATTTCAAATTTGGTCTCAGACACGTAACACTTCCTATCTGTATGACCTGGGGCAAGTCACTTAACCCCAATTGCCTCAGCAAATAAAAAAAAAAATCATTATATACTTATACTTAAAATCAAAAGGTGAGGTCCCAATTGGTGATTATTTCTCCCCTAGGTCTTCTAGAGAAAATCCTTAGGAATTTAGATTTCTCACAATTTCAATTTCAGCCCTCCATCACGAGCTTTCCTTTATCACATTAAAGTTTTTGACTAGAACAATCATTGAGTATAGCAAAGAAAGTTATTAACAACAATATCCCCTCAAAACTGGGGAGATTATGCTCTCCCATTGCACCTACACATTCCCTAAAGCAAGTGAACTCAAATTTATAATAAAAATAATATTGAGATATATAAATAAATAATGTAGTAAAGTGGGTACAAACAGCATCTGGTTATTGAAAATTATTTTCTGTTCCTATGGATTTGATGTAATTTCTTTAATCACAGATCTCTGCCAGACTCTAAGTATTGTAGAGATGTTTGAAGAGTCCAAAACAAAGCAAAACAAAACAAAACTGATTTTTTTTTTATATATGTAATTTACTGGACATGTCTCATTTTTAATGCAAATCCCTCTGCTTATCCAGGCATACAGCTACTAGCTCCAATGAACAATGCTGTTGTTGTTGATGGAATTTATGTATCTTGTTACCTTTCAATATTCCAAGCATTGTATTCTTGGCAATTTTATTTCTACATTTCTGGATATTTAGTTGATTTTTTTTCTCCAAGAAACTTTCTATTACCTTTGTAATAGCAGCTAAAACTTACATAGCACTTATGGTGTGAGAGGTACCATTATGCAAAGTGCTTTACCAATATTATTCAGTCCATCTTCACAAGTCTGGAAGGTAGGTGCTATTATTCCCATTTCACAGATGAGGAAATCTGGGTAAATAGAGATTAATTGTTACTTATTGTCCCTGCTAGTGATAATCTGAGGCCAGATTTGAAATAGGTATCTAATTTCATTGTTTTCAAACATTTGAGTATAATATTAACAAGAACAGATGGAAAGATAAAGAGGAATTATCTCTCCTCTCCCCTTGTGAGTCTTCCTCAAGGAACATTGATTCACAGTTCATCAATCTGCAATATTTTGTGTAATTGGCCACAAACTAGCATCTTGTTTTTCTTTGTAGTTCAAGATTCATGATTATCTTTAAGCAATCATATTTTTTGTATGGTATCATCAGTTTTCATTCACTTATACAACTCATATTATCCTTTTAAACTGACTAAAAGTATTTCTAGATTATTTGTGACTTATTACACTTGACATGTGGGAGACCTGTACATTTTCAAAGTCATCTAAATAAACCAGAAAAAAAAATCTCAAATTGGTCTTTATTGGTCCTATTACATATTATTTTTCCTCATAGATCTTCATTCCTGAAATGATCAATTTGTCATTTCTTCTTTGTATAGGGCATTCCATATCCCAATCTCCTTGCCAAAAGAAAAGTGATCCTCATATCTGGAATGAACTAGCTCTTAACTTCTGCCTCTTGAACATATTGTATCATACAATCTCTAATTATTCTCCAATTGGTTACTAGTGCATCTTTCTCTTGCCCATTATTAAATATAATTTTTATTGCACTGTGGTCTGAAAATGAAGGATTTACCATTTCAGCCTTTCTAAATTTGTTTGTGAGGGTTTTATGTCCCACATATCTATGTGAACACCTATATCCCTATATAATAATACTTCCTAGCTGTATGACTCTGACCAACACTTAACCTCAATTACCACAGTGGGGGGAAAAAAAGCAATTGTAGTTTCTTTCTTGTTTATTTTGTGGTTAGAGTTGTCTGATTCTCAGAGGGGAAGACTGAGGTCTCCCACTAATATAATTTTTCTATTTCTTCCTATAACTGGTTTAACATTTTTTTAGTAATTTGGCTGCTCTACCACTTGGTGCAAATGTATGTAATATGTTTACTATTTCATTGTTTACAATATCCTTTATCAAGATGTACTTTCCTTCCTTATCACTTTTAATTTGAGCTATTTTAACATTTGCTTTATCTGAGAATTGTTATCCTAGATTTTTTTTAATTTAGCTGAAGCATATTGAATTTTGTTGCAGCCTTTTATCTTTACTCTGTATGTGTTTCTGTGTAAAATGTGTTTCTTGCAAACAACATATTGTAGGACTTTGTAATACATTCCTCTATTTGCTTCTGTTTTATGGAGAGTTCACCCAATTCTCATTCACAGTTATGATTATTAGCTTTGTATTTCATTCTATCATATTTTCTCCCGTTTGTACTTTTATTTTCTCTTTCCACTCTGTCCTTGGGTTTGTTTTTTTATTTTTTGTTTTTTCATTTTACTCACCCTACCCAATACTTTATCTTCTGTCACCCCTCCCCATTTATCTTTTTTTTCTTACTGTTTCTACTATCTCTTCTATCCAACCCTTCCATTTTTCCCTTTCTTTCTCCTCCAAACTTCTATACCCAACTGGATGACTTTTGGACTTGAGACCATTCACATCACTCTCTGAGATTTCTTCTGTGGACATTTTGTCCTCACTTGACTGAGTGTTTTGGTCTTTCCTGTCATCAGAGTAATTTTCTATGGTCAAGATTTTTTTCTGTTTCTGACTCATTTTCTTGCCTTGTATTTTGACTTTTTCTCTTTTTTTATTTTTATGGTTCATCCTCTTTTTTTATGGCTCATCTCTGCTACTTGAGTAAAGGGAGCCCTCTTCCAATCTTTCTGGACAGCTCTGAGCCTTGGCTTTGAGCACAAGGAAAATGTAATTTTACCTGCTCTTTTCAGAAAACAGCCTGTTTTCCCAGAATTAGCTTATTGAATTGTGATTGGAGGCTGCTCAACTGATCTGCTCTTTTACTGAACCAGGGATGATGTTTTCAGTTGATGATTTCCTGTGATCAAGATCCCTTCATTGGCTTTCCCAAAGTCTGTATGAATTGGAATGAACATTTTTTTACCCCACTAAGACTGACCTTTCTTGAAATTTTTCCAATCTATCTTGAATTAGAGAGTGGTTTCATTCCATCACACTCTCTTCAGGAGGATGTTTTCATGAGTTTTTGCAGGAAACTGGGAGAGCTCAAGCAGCTTCTTGACTTTACTCCACCATCTTCATTCCACCCCTGGAATTCATCTCTAATTCTTTTCAAAGCTAATTCCAAATACCACACCCTATTTTCAAGTGTTCACTCCCAAATTACTTTCAATTTCATTTATGTTTACTTTTATTAGATTATTCTTGTATGTATTATTAACCTAAAGGAATGTTGCCCTGGGACTCTGATGCATTGTTGATGGAACTGTGAATGGATCCAGCCATTCTGGAGAGCAATTTGGAACTATGCTCAAAAAAGTTATCAAAATGTGCATACCCTTTGGCCCAGCAGTGTTTCTATTGGGCTTATATCCCAAAGAAATCAAAAGAGAAGGAAAGGGCCCCACATGTGCAAGAATGTTTGTGGTAGCCCTTTTTGTAGTGGCTAGAAACTGGAAACTGAATGAATGCCCATCAATTGGAGAATGGCTGAACAAATTATGGTATATGAATGTTATGGAATATTATTGTTCTGTGAGAAACGACCAGCAGGATGACTTCAGAGATGCCTAGAGAGACTTGTATGAACTGATGCTGAGTGAAGTGAGCAGAACCAGGAGATCATTATTCATGGCAACAACAATACTATATGATGATCAATTCTGATGGTCATGGCTCTCTTCAACAATGAAATGTTTCAAACCAGTTCCAATTGTTCAGTGAAGAAAGCCATATACACCCAGAGAGAGGGATGTGAAATGTGAACCACAACAAAACATTTTCATGCTCTCTATTGATGTTTGCTTGCATTGTGTTTCCTTTTTCTGATTCTTCTTTCTTGTAGATACAATTTTTCTTGCACAAAAATGATATGTGGAAATATATATATATATATATATATATATATATATATATATATATATA
>JAJPUD010020382.1:0-10864 GCA_023553655.1 Myrmecobius fasciatus | reverse complement strand
TATGTCACATCAGAGCTCTAGTGAACTAAGACTGTACATTAGAAATGAACTACCAATCTATCTCAGTGGAGAAACTTTTTTTCACATTTAGATTTTCTCATACAAATGAAATTAGAGATATGAACAGTAAATAAAGGGCAGTAAGGGATGTGTAACATAAAAAAAAAAAGGCCTTCATTGAAGCAAGGCAATTACTTACTCTTCTCAAAAATGACACTTTCATAGTTCTCATTGTGACTATTTCAAATCATCACCACTCAATTTTACTATTGGAATAGGCTCTTTATTGGGCTCCCTTGCTTTCTTTCCTCATTCTTTGTCTCTGTCTCCATCTCTTTCTTTCAATCTCTCTGTCTCTTTCTCTCACTCTTTCTGTCTCTGCCTCTCTTATCTCTCTGTCTCTGTCTCCCAGCGTTCCATTTAACTGCCAAATTTACATCCCTAGAAAAATTCTGACCCTGTTACTACTTGTTGAAAATATTTGAAGGAACTGTACATACTCTTTCATTCAGCAGTATCACTACTGTATCTTTATTACAAAAATATTTTTTAAAGAGGAGAAAGGACTTGCATATACAAAAATGTTTGTAGTACCTCTTTTTTGAGGTGGCAAGAAATTAAAATTTCCTGGATCATCATAAGTTGGGGAATGAGTGCATAAGTTATGGTATATGAATGTAATGGAATATTTTTACTTGTTTTTCCTTTAAGAAAACAAATTCCACATTAAGCTACATAACTTCAGGAGTAGAAAAAAAGATTTTAAATTAATTTCCCCTCTATTTGTTGAAAATGTATTAAATTCCCAGATTGCTAAAATCACTGAAAATTTTCTTTAATCAACTTGTTATTATTCAATATCAAGGAATAAATAATAGAATAAAACTTCTTCCCAAAAGTGTTTGCCACTCCAAGAGATGCTTTTCTTTACAGGATTCAAATGAACAAGGGGTTCCTTATACATAGTGAGATCTTCCAAATGCTTAAATCTGTGGACAGCATTATGCTAACCTCCAGAAGACTATTGGAACTCCTCAATAAGATCTAATAATACCAAAATGATCAGCCTAACAATTATCAAAGAATACATTAATAAATACTACTGTTCAAATTTTGTCATGTTGCAATAGTAGTCCATCATATAGCTTAGAAAGTTCCTGCACATTGAAATTTTGTTGAACAAAGAAATAAATAATAAGAAGAAATTAGGAAGGCTATCTTGGAGTAAGTATATTTTGCATTCTATAATCACAAGCTGTTTTCTGATATTACAAAAGAAAAACACAGCAATATAAGTTTTAACACCATTATTTATCTAGTGATGTTATTAACTTTGACTCTTTGAACCATGGAAAGCCCAAACAATGAAAATTTTAGCTTATCCAAAAAGAAATGGAAAAATACACTATAGAAACATGTAGCCTACTAGACAATGATGATTTATTTCCCAGAAATACAGCAACCCCATAATATGCATTTATGCACATATATAAACACACATATTTGTATGTATTTATATGTATATATGTATATTCATTTGTTTAATTTATTTAAGCAAGCATAAATTCAACTAATTTTTTTAAAATGACAACTATGTAGAAATTACTGTGCCAAGCACTGATAAAGCAAAGACAAAAAATAAAAAGAATATTAAGTAAAATTCCACTGTCCCTGTGCTTAAGAAGCTTAAGTTCTAAAGGATATAATATGTAAACAAATGAGAAAATGTAACATACTTTGAGGAGGAAGATTGTGCATATAGCTGGGGCAGTCAAGAAGTGTTCTCCATTTTAAATAGTATTTGAGCCAAACCTTGAAGAAAGGTGATTTGAGGAATTTGGTGTTAAATAATAGTGCATTCTAGGCATAGGGGACATGAAAAGACTCAGATGTGAGGTTGCTTAAAGAAAAAGTAGACTAGTTTGAGTGGAACTTAGAAACTACATAAAGAATGGTAATATGAAATAAATCAAAGAAATGTATAATCAGTAAAGGAGACAAGCTCAGTGGCAAGGGATACAGCAAGGATATTGATTTTTAGGGGCCTAAAGAATCAGTTTTGGAAATTTGTTCAGATTTATATTAAGAAATAATTATGATTTACACAGGACTTGAATTCATGGATAACTATAGATCTGCTGTCCTGGGAAAGTTGGGTATTCCTTAAGCTTGATACATAGCCCCTAGTGATCAAACTTACCATTAAATATAATAAATAAGGAGGTGAGTTCTGTTTTCCCTAAAAGAATCAGCTTTATTATCTTGTTAAGTGATTTTCCCATGCTATTGTTAAATAAATTTATTTTTAATGATTAAAAAACAAACTCTATTATGCATTTTGCTATAATCAAATATGACTAATTATATGGCTGCAACTACATTTGATACAGATAATTCATGGAACAACAAAAAAATTCCTCTCCCATTTGTGTTCATCTTTTCAGTTATGTTCATGTCTCCAATTTTAAATTTGCCATTATGTAAGGATATTGATCATTTTTATTTTTAATTAAAGTATTTTTTCAAGGATCATGTTTTTGTTTTTGTTTTTCTCAATCTAGTATTATTAGTCAGTAATCTCTTCTCCTCTGAGGTTCCCTGAATCCATATTTATTACCAAATCAAGATTCTGGTAGCTGGTGTGTACTGCTAGTCCTCTGGAGGCAAAAATGATTGAGAAGATTAACTATAATCAGTATCCCCCTTTTCCTGTTTTTGTTTCTTGTTATTTTCTTAACTCTGCAATATGATTTATAATCTCAAACAACTAAATCTGCTCTTTTCTAAGTTAGCAATGAATTCAATTACCAAATGTATTAACCCTTTTCCACTCCTTATCCTACTTGTAATCTTCAGAAGCTTTTGCAAATATCAGTCACCATTTTTTTGCCATATTTTTTTTTCATGCCACTACTGTATGTTGATTTTCATGCAATCTGCTGGAAGTTTTCATTTTATTCTCCTTTGCTAGATCATCATCCAAATTATAGCTGCCAATATAGATTTCCTCCAAGTCTCTCTTCTTTACCTTCTCTTCTCCCTTTCTTTAATTTGATGATCTCATTGACTTCCAAAGATTTTAATATAATCCCTTTTTCAATGATTCTTAGATATATCTATTTCTGAACTTACCTTTGACTACCAGTCATTGAAACTAATCTAATATATATTGAATCATAAAATGGATGACCGATAGTCATATAAAACACATTTCCATGAATGAAATAACTAGTAATCCTTCCCCCCAATCCTTCTTTTTCCCTTACTTTTTTTCTAAGCATGGATACTTACTACCATTTTTACAGTCACTCAATCTAGCAACCTAAGTATCTTTTTCTATTTTTTATATCTTACTACCCCAAACATCCAATTAGATAGCAAGTACTTTTGATGTTAACTTTGTATTGTTGCTGACATATGTTCCCTTCTCTTAACTGATGTTGATGTTACTCTGTTACAAAATCTCAACATCTCATCCCTATATTATTTCAATTGACCACTGGTGAAACTCCCTACATCAAAATTTATGCCTCCCTACCTTAAAAAGTCCATCCTCCATTAACCTACTAAACTGATATTCCTAATGTATGTTTGAATATGTCAACAATCCTCCAACCCTCATTCAATAAACTTCCACTGCTGTCTATTACCATAAGGTTCAAAGGTAAAGTTCTCTTTGACTTTTAAAACCCTTCATAACTTGCCTGCCTTCTCATGTTCTTTTTGGATCTTATTATTATTATTTAACATCTTCACATTTTCATTTATTTATCATTTATTTATTCATTCATTTATTCACTAAATTCTTCATTAATGTATTTATTTGCTTATTTTTTCTTTATTTTCATGCTGAGACTCTTTGTTATTCCTTACATAAAATACCCAATACTGTGAATTTTTCACCAACTGATTCTTATGGATGGCATTCTTTCACTGCTCATCTTTACGTCCAGGAACCTTCATTTATAATTGCAGCTAAATTGTGATTCTATTCAAGAAGACTTTCCTCATCTCTCCTAATGCTAGTGATTATTTCCAGATATTTGTTTTCTCTACAGAGTTGTTTGCCTGTTGTCTTCCCCAATTAACTGTGTGCCCATTAAACAAGGGTATTTTTTTCCCTTCCTTCATACCTCTAGTACTTAGAGTGTGAAAAAAAAAAAACAAACCCTTAAAATGCATGTAGATTTGTTTTTTGTTAACATGTCAAAATGTTTGCTGTTATTGTTTTGATGTTTTAAATCTATACTTATTTAAAATTACAAGAATGTGACATGTATTTCCTCCATTGTGTCTTTTTTTCTCAATTGGAAATTTTTCTTGTTTCTTTGTTTCCATAAATAACGTTATCCTTTCTGTTATTTTTGTTTAGTTTACCTTAAGCCTATCTTATTCCTACAATCTTTCTTCTACAAACCCTTTAATCCATCTTTCCTCCCATTTTTTATTATTTTCCATTCTCCTGGGTTTTACTTAATTTACTATAACTTCACTTTCTTTCTCTTGTCTAATTATCTAATTCTTTCCCCGTTGTCCCTCTTTTATTCAAGTGTTCAAACATCATTTTTCCTCTTTTCAAGTTTGTTTGTAAATTTCCTACTTTTTTGCTTTTTTGTCTTTGTAATTTCTTCCCCTTTCTTTATGTTTTCATGGTCCTAATAATTATTTATTATTACTTTGGTTTCTAACTTCATATAATTAATGCTTCTGTTTTTTCTGCTGTGCTTCATTTTTAGAAGAATAAACACCTTCCCGGAAAAAAAAAAAAAAGAAAACATGCATTGTCTAATGAGAGAAAATTTCTCATGTCCCTGTTTGGGCAGTTCATCCCTAATCTGTGGCCACTCCTTGATGATTTTCTTTTTTATTTAACTAGAAATTGATTAAGGACCATGCCTTCATACTTTTTCTAAAAGCCAGTTATATCTGGGTACTTGGATTCCCTTTCATCTGAATCAAGACATAGTTCATAAAGTCAAAACATACCTCAAATATAGTGGTCCCTTTGTACTTCCTGAAGATTATTTGCTTTGTAAAGCCCCCTTCTTTTGTTTTTGAAAATCTTTCTCCTTTTACAGGAAGCATAATCATTGGAACCCTGTCAAATTATTTAACTTTCTTTCTTCCTTTTTCATCCTTCACTTTGATGCACAATCAGTGGTCATATCAGCCTTCTTCTTTAGAAGAAAATTGTTTTTTCTTCATTTGTTTTATCAATGATTTGATTAGGTTTGATCAAACTTTCCCCTCTATCTTATTCCTTTCCTCTCCCATTTCATACACTCTTTTGTTCTGTAGCTTAGTCACCCTTAACCTGACAAGAAACATTAATTCATTAAAAAATGCAACAAAACAAAGCACAATTATAGAGTTTGATGTATAGCATTTCAGGCTTGTTCCTTGATCAAAGCTTCAGATAAATTTCTGCTTTTGGTCTTACCTGTGTATTTTTAAAAAGAAACCTCTCAATAATTATCCACCTGTCATTTTCTTATAGGTTTTTCCTTTATAATATTTTAACCTTATTTTTTTCTTTTGTGAACAATTGGGGTTATGTAACTTGCTCAGGGTCATACAAGCTAGGAAGTGTTAAGTGTCTGAGACCGGATTTAATCTTATGTCCTCCTGACTCCAGTACTGGTGCTCTATGCACTGTGCCATGTAGCTACACCTAGTCTTTCTCTTTTGGGGGGAGGGTAATTTTATTGCTTAGGTTGTTATATTTCTTTTTTTGTTATTTTATTGGCATGAAGTGTTTGGAAAACAAATATTTTTTATGTTTTTTTTTTTAAGTAGCAATATTATGAATGACTAACTTGAGCATCCATATTTTTCTACTGTTTCTTAAGCTCAAGTGTGCTTCATCTTGGGTTGCTTCTTGAGATGCTTTGCTCTTTGAAATACCTTATACTACACCCTTCCACAATGTCTGGGAAGGGTACAGTATAGTATTGTGTTATTTTAATTTTCATTTCTTTTTATTTGAAAGTTTTCATGGATACTTGAGAATTTGGTGTTTATCATCATATTTGTTAAACAGAACCATTATGTTTTGTATACAACAAAGGAATTTTTATTTTCCATAGGCAAGCTGAAAATTCTTTCAATTTATAATTTGTTTTTGAATTCAGAATTTCTGGTCAGTTTTTGTTTATTATTTTTTGTATTATGATATTTAATTATCTTGATTTATTTTATTTGGGGAAACCTCTCATCCTAAATTTGTTTTTATTCATCTTGACTTTAAAATCAATAATATTTAATTTTTGTCTGGATCACATTTTTAATGTTACTACTTTTTTTTCTCTCCAGATTATCCTTTTTTTGATATTTACATAACTATTCAGGTGTTTAGCTGAGACTTGGCCAAGGGAACTTTTTTTTTTTTCTATTGTCAATTTTGTTTTCTACAAAAGTTATGGATTCTGCTTTCAAAAACTTATTTTTTTTCTCTTGAACAATAAATGAAGAGAGAAATTTTGAAAACAGAATTTGTGGAAGCATGCTGCTGTGCTTCTATGATCTCTTGAAAACCCACAGTCTTCTGCCTCATTAGATGATCATTCAGTTTCTTTGGTCTTGAAATATTTATTTAGAGATGAGTCAGTTATGTGTACTGAATCTATCTTTCTTTCTCTTATTAATATATTTCGTGTTGGCTCATCTGCTTCTACTCAATGTTAGCTATTTCCCATCTCCTAATATATTAAATAATATCTTATTTTGTTTTTATATTGCACAATTGATCATTTTCTGACTGCTCCCTAATTGATTATGGATTCCTTGAGGATTAGGGCACAAAGCTTTCTCAGCTTTCTCCCATGTGAAGAAACTAAGATTTCAATAATTTTAATTTCTACATCAAGTGATTTTTTTAAGATACAGAACTCACCTCAGATTAATACCAACATCCTTTTCTTTTGGACAATATGATGTCTTGAATATGCTGGTTCCTTGCCATAGTTACTTCTATTACTTAGTTCTCTGGCTGAAGACTGCTAAATCCAAGTGTACTGCTACCGAAGGATGAATATGTTTGTCCTTTCCCCTACTTTTGTTTTTGTTTTTGTTTTTGCTCACAGGATAATGGGTAAGTGGTACAGTGTTGAATTCTGTGCTAGTTACAACAGAGTCATGGGTTGAGGGCAGGAACAGTAGGTATGTTGAAAATGTCTATAAATTTCACCCCAAAATTGGTAAATGATCCCAGAGCAAGGGACCATGAAAGAGGGCTTGAGTTTAGCCTTTCTAGAGTTCAAGGACTAGAAGGGGAGAGATGACCATGGTAGGTGAACATTTTAAGGATTAAGGATTAATGGTGTGTGACTAATTCTTAAAATTGTTATTCATTAATATTAATAATGTTATAGTCTGAGAGACAGCTACATTATGTTTACCTATTATGCATAATATTTATTTTTAAGTAGTTGTAGAGATAATAATGTCTGAAAATATCAAGGTTATCAAACATGTATACAATAGTTACATTTTATTTAAGCATGGATTTTGAGAACATCAAACCCCATTTAATATAGTCACTCATGCTTTTGAAAAATAAAATCCAACTATCTGAGAGTAATCTGGAAATGTTTATTTCATTTTGAACTACGTGCTAGAAACACTTTTCATAAAATGTCACATGAAACTGAAAAATTCTAAATAATATTTCTTTGCTTTACTTAACAACAATTAAGCACTGATTTGCTTTCTCTTTTCCCCCCCTTTTTTACTCCTAAATGATTCTTTGACATGATTTCCTTACACAAATGTACATTTCAGTACCACATTCAATCTTTTTGTTACTCATTAAGCACCAAAATTGTTTAAGCAACATTGCATTCTTGCAGCAAATTAAATGTTTTGGCTTGTGTAGCTCTCCTCCTCTTTCTCCTTTTCCTCCTCCTCCATTCCTTCCTCTTCCTCAGAACAATTGTTTTGAATTACTTTTGTCTAATTAGATCTATTCTAGGTATTTTATTCATCTTCACCTAGGAGATGATATAATCTAGTTTTTAATAGGATAAGACTTGTTTCATAGTCTGAGACACACACAAATTTAACAGGTTTCTTTATGACCTATTTTTATGAATCTGAGAAATGTTTAGTAAGTATACACTTTGTGGAAGGCACTAGGACAAAATTGTTAAAAATCACATACTTCTGGGGGCAGCTAGGTTGCACAGTGGATAGAGTACCAGCTCTGAAGTCAGGAGAAGCTGAGTTCAAATCTGGCTTCAGACATTTAACATTCCCTAGCTGTATGATCTTGGATAAGTCACAACCTCAATTGCCTCAGTAAAAAGCAAAAAATAAATAAATAAAAATAAAACAAAACAAAACAAAAAAAAATACTTCTGGTCTCAGGAAATTTAGAAAGTGGAAGATAGATTATATCTATATAAATAAGCAAAGTACAAAATAATGTAATAGACTAAAAGGAAAAATTAAAACAAAATAAATATTTAAGAAAGCAGAGATCAGTTTTATTTGCATAGTACAGTATTTTTGGAGGAGAAGATAACAGAACTAGGATTTCAGAAATATGCAAAGAATGTCAACAAGCAGAGATAGAGAAAGAAAATGTTATGAATATGGCCAGTATTCTAAGAATTAAAGTTTGAAGGAGGAACCAAGAAGGGACCAGATAATGGGATCACTATTAATTCAAATAGAGGGGAGGGGTAACTATACAGTCCAGACTGAACAATTTGTGTTCTCTCTCCTCATTTTCTGCCTTCTTCCCTCCCTCTCTCTCTCTCTCTCTCTCTCTCTCTCTCTCTCTCTCTCTCTCTCTCTCTCTCTTTCTCTCTCTCTCCCACTCACTATAAGTGATTAGTGAAATCTCATCTCATCTCTACAATGGGAAAACTTGTTTGAAAATTCTGATATAATGAGAATAGAGAAGAAATAGAAAGTATCATTCACAAATTAGGAAGTAATTTTAACAGACATGTTAAAAGTTGACAACAATATAAATGAAGTTGGTTGAAGATTGGATGGGGAGGAGGAAAAGAAATGGAAAAGCCATGTGCTTATAAAATTGACATGACTTATTAACTGATTGAGAGAGAATTTGTATGCCTTTTTCCAAGCTAAATATATTCTAAAAGGTAATTTTTCCCCCCAATAAGTAAGTATAAGGTTTATTTTTTGGAGAGATAGGGTAAAACAACAACAAAAATGAGCTCATTAAAACAAAATAATATCCATATCAATTAAAATTTAGATTACAGACTTTTTTCCTTGGGATTCAGGATTCTGTGATATAAATGTTGATTATTTTGAAAAGTAGAAAAATTTAAAATCTTATGACTTCTGCTTTTAGCTATAAGCAAAGTGTGAACAAAGGGTTGCTATGGGGATAGAATTTAAATGCTTTGAAGCACTCAGGCAAGCATAATTTTGAAATGCAAACTTTAACTATATGCAGTTGAAATTATTATGCATTAATACAACTTTGAAAAAATTATATATATGCAAAAATAAACAACATTTTGCTTATTATTAAATGTTACAAAAATTTGTAAATTGAGCTAAGTAGTAAATAAAGGGATTAAAAAAATTTCCTGGTAACAATACTGCTTAGGGTTTTTTTTTTCCTTCAAATTTAATATTGTAAAATTCCTTACATAACAGTTTATATCTCTTTCAATTGCCACTTCTTAGAAATGAATTATTAATATTCAATATGTAATAATAGTATAAAAGCAGTTTATAATACACATGTGTATAATGGAAATATAAATGCATATTTGCATATATATTGCATATAATGTGTTTATATACTTCCACATAGATAAATAATAGGTATGCTATATTTGAATATATTTAAATACATATATATGAATATGTAGAGAAATATAAATACATGTCATTCAAAATATAGTTATCTTCCATATACACATAAAAATAAACAAAAAGATCAATAAACTTATCAATATTTTTAAGCACGCAAAAAAAAAAAAAATGAAAGGGAAAACCAAAAAGAGAATATAGAAAATAGAATACTTTTTAGTCAAGGAAGATTGTTAACTTTGTTCAATATGTATGCATATTGAACACAAATATATACATAAATATATATGGGCAAAAATATAAGTGAGTGGGGGGCGGAACTGCAGAGAGCTTTCTCTGTGAACTCCTTTGGGACCTTCCCTCAGACCCAGACAAAGTGAGCCTTTGAACTGGTTTTTGAGTGAGGGCTCCGCCAAACATTTGGACTACAAGGCACTTCTATCAAAAATCTACATTGAAAGAACTCCAGAGAAGGTTAGCCTCAGGGGAAATCGGCCACAGGTCTCAATCAGACTCCAGCCGGGGTGGAAGTCAGGGCTGTGATAGAGGGGCAGATTTAAGGCACCCAGGAAGCCCCTGGGAGACACCTGGGCCACTTTGCTCTGCTTGCGGGCAGGTGCTTTGGCAGATCTGCCTTTGGTAAAGGGTGGATCTAGAGCAGCTGAAAATGTGGTCCTAGTGCGAATCTAGCCCGACCAGCCTCAGACCGGAAGTCAACTCGGCAAACTGCCCCAGGGCAAATACAAATCGTTGCAGTTTTCTCTGCTTTTGACCAATATTCCAACTTTAAATCATGAGCAAGAAGCAGAAGAGAGCTCTCACCATAGAAAGCTTTTACGGAGAAAAAATAGAACAGTCCCCAGATCCTGACATTATGAAAACAATCCCAGATGAAGCCACAAAGGCAGACTTAAGTTGGTCTCCCTTTCAGAAGGCTTACCTGGATGATTGCATTAAGAATCTCAAAAGAGAGCTAGAAGAAGAATGGGGAAATAAATTGAGATCAGGGCAACAGAAATATCAAAAACTGGAAAATAGGACTGGTGAATTGGAAAAAGAAAACAGTTCA
>JAJPUD010020381.1:0-19385 GCA_023553655.1 Myrmecobius fasciatus | reverse complement strand
GATGTAATTTCCCTTATTTTACCTCCTTTTCCTCTTCTTCCAGTGTTATCCCTTTTCTACCTCTAATTTCTTTTTCAGTTTATCATATCATAAGATTCATAAAATCACAATAAACATATAATAATAATCATAAAATCACAGTAATCATATGATAATAATCATAAAATCACAGTAATCATATCATAATTATAATGTAATAATTGATTCATAAAATCAACCCTCATTCTATAAGTATCTATAACATAAATATAGTTCTCAAGAGTTATTTTTTCTTGTTACCTTTTTATGTTTCTCTTGTGTTCTGTGTTTGTAGATCAAATTTTTTGTTCAGTTCTGGTCTTTTCAGTAGAAATAGGTGAAATTCTCCTATATCATTGAAAGACCATCTTCTTCCCTGGAAGATAATGCTCATTCTAGCTGGGTAACTTATTCTTGGCTGTAATCCAAGTTCCTTTGCCCTTCGGAATATCTGATTCCAGGCCCTTCGATCCTTCAAAGTAGAAGCTGCTAGGTCCTGTGTGATCCTATTTGTAGCTCCCCGATATTTACTTTTCTGCTTTTCACTTTGAGAGACCTCTGAGTAGTCAATTTTGGGTGAGGATCTGCACGTCCCCTACCCAACCACCTCCCAGGGTTGTTATAAAGATTAAATGAAATAATAATTATGAAGAACATAACACAATGCCTGGGGCAGAGTAAGTCCTACATAAATATAATATTGTTATTTCTGTTTTCTCCCATCATAGGCCTTTCAATTTCCATTTTGAGTCACTAATTAGTTCCAAGATGATTTTAGGCAACATATATTAGAGAAAGAAAAATCACATACCGTTTGAGTTAGCATTTCAGAATTGTTGAGCAACCCATTCCGTTGGAGGAATCCTTCCAGGGAATTATATTAAGAATCTAAATTTCAATGTTGAAGAGTACTTCCTCCTGATTGCCTAATGCCAATAGACAATTGCTTCAAGGGTGAAGAAAGAAAGATAAATTTGGTTATCAAAATTAATTCACTTCCCTAAGGAACACCTTAGCTCTTTTCCCACTACTTTCTTAAAGAGAAAAGTTTGGAAAAGGTTTTAGAAAAAAATTTAAAAGCATTTCTAGAGATACTAAAAAAAGAATGTTTTTAATATGCTTCCATAAAATAGATTCCACAAGAATATTTTATCTGATAATTAATTCTTCAGAGGTTGTGATGTTTCAAGATTTAAAACTACTGAGCATCTCTGGAAGAACATCTTTGTTCAAAATTAGCCCTAACAGGGAGCAAGCAACTTGAGATTCCTAAAAGTCAAAAAAAACAAAAAACAAAAAAACCCTTCCTAATTGCAATCCAGTCCACTCTCTTTTAAGTTCCAACTTAATTCATTATCTATTTTAAGATAATTCAGCTTTACATCTTGAATACATTCACACACAATGTACTAAAACTCAATGGGCTGGTTATCCAATGATGTGACATAAAAGGAAGAAAAACAAGTTAAATGAATGAGAAAGAATAGTTAGAGACAGAAAACCTACCTTGAATCTAATATGAAAGAACCACATCAGTGATTACAAGATGACAATTACTGACTCACTAAATATCATCTGGAAAGAATACAATGTATAAAGGGGTTTTAGAATCTGAGAGATGGCAACAATACACAAGGAAGTTCACCAGTCAATTCTTTCCATTTGATTTTAAAGTTAATATCTACGTTATCTATACAAAAAAAGTCCAGTGAATCTTAATGTATATATATTGTTTATTGTTTTCAACAACATATTAGTAGATTCGATAATAAACATTACTTTTAAACATTCTCTTAACCAAAAATATAACAAATATTTACAATCACTCAGTAAAAATACAAAAAAGCATACAGAGGCACTGTCTTTCTAAAAGACATAAGTATAAGAGGTATCAAAAAATAGGAGACAAACATTGCTGTTACAGAATACTTTACAATCACTGAATTGTGCAGTACAGTTGTTATTGGAATATTATTTCAACTTTGCAGGGGTTTTTTGCCAATATTCTCACATATTTAGAATTTATTATGCCAAGTTAAACTGCAATCCATGTATCAAAAATAAAGATAGCCATAAAAAGCACAACCTAAACTAAAGCTGAACTGGGTGTTCAAGTTTTAATTTTTAAATATATTGGAAAGCTTTTCTAAACAGAGTATCCCAATCAGTTTATGTTAGTGGATTTCTCAAACTATTTCCAATGCTCACCAATAAAATTTAAAAATCATAACAAAAATGTTATCAATCCATTGCAATCAAATTGCTTTTAAGATAAAAGAAATTAGAATGCTTTCCCTCCATTCTTGGTTAAGGAGGAAATGCTTTACAAAGATTTAATAAAACTTGCAAATAAGGGATCTACATAATTACAAGGAGGCCTTACTTTCAAGTTCACAAGTCAAGTAGCCTTATCCCTAAATCCTGCTACACTAAGATTCTGAACTTTAAGATCAGCACATTATTGAATTTACTTTGCAATTTTGTACTCTCTACTAAAAGTAATTTTGTGGGCATTTATATCAGTCATTTCCCCAAATATAGAGCATCTACTTTTATTGAAAATAAATATGAAGAAAACTGAACACTAGTGATATTAATCTTAAATTAAGATGCTCTATGGAATTATTTATCTTAATTTTTAAAACCATTTGGCTAAAATAAAATTGCTTTCTTGACATATCAGGGATTTTTAAAGCACTTCCTCCAGACACCAGTGCTCTAGTGGCATGAGAAGGGAAGGGGGAGGCATGTTTATTCCTTGACTGAAGTTAGGAATTTGGAAAAAGTCCAAAGAAACCATAAAGAATATAATATACACATGGTCTGTGGCTTTTCTCACCATGGCTTTGTGGCAATTCAAGAAAATGAAAAATTGCGAACTAACATAATACTTACAGTCAAACTCAACAAAAAGAAAGTAATTATTTCTTAAATTCCCACATAACCACAACACATTTACCTGTTGTCCTGATCAATGTGATCATCAGAATCCCTTATACAAACAGCTGGGCCAGGTAGCAACAAGCCACTCTGAATCAGAAGCATAGAAAAAGTCACCTGCTCCCTTTCATGTGACTATCTTGATTTACATAAAACACCTACCCAGGTAAAATGTCTACTTAGATTTTCTATCACATAAAAAAGCCTACTAAATTAGAGGGGTAGGAGGGAGAGGATAAAAGAGGAGTAGAGAAAGAGGAGAAAGAGTTTACAAACCCCAGATCTAACCCGGGGAATGTATATAAAATAACTTACTGAATATTGCACCCCAATTAAACAAGACACTTGTTTTGTTTTTTGTTAGCTATGGCAAGTGGTCCATAAACTTAGGAGCAAGAAAAGGTCTGTGAAAGAAAAAATATTCCTCTTTTCAGGCAATGCACATATACAGCTTCCTGATTCTTTACAACTCAGATGACTACAATATGGTTTTAAAGCATGTAATTTTTTTTTGCCATATTAGTTTTAATGTTATTCTTAACCCATTAGGGCAAAAAAAGCAGAATATTTCACTCTGAGAAAGAATGTGAGCTTCAGATATCAGCTATGATTTCTTTTTTTTAGGCATGGATTTTTTTGTTGCTTTTGTTAAGATTAACTGTAAGCTCTACAAAGGGTAAGAGACAAATGCCATCAAATTAGAACTGTATACTGACTTGGGGCTTTGAGGGGAAGGGAGAGAAAAGGGCAAGATAGTCTTATTGAGAATAACATTTACACATGAAGTCACAGATGACAACACGGTTGACAACATACACTCAAATATGAACCAATTTCTGCCCAAAGTTCACTTGGGTAATGCACATAACTGGCTTTGGAATTTTTTTTTTTTTGGTACTCATGTAACTTTCTGAATATTATTTTACTTACCTTGCACACTATAAAATTGAAATAATATAAAATAACTTTAAAAATTCTTTTAACTTAAGACATAAAAAACACCTCACCCAGCTTGTAAAAAATGTTAAAAATCTAGCCTCACCTTGTAAATGAGGTCACAGAAATGTACAATTACATATTCAAATCTATATTAACACATTCATATCCAATTAAGTCACTGGAACAGATCTTTGAGTGCTAAACTGGAAAAGAACAATCATGTTTATTTTTACACCTTTGTGTTCAGATCTCCCCTTTCTCCCACCAAAAAATAAATGAGCATATACTTTAGTTGGCCAAATTTTAAAAATATGCCACCTGAATGAGACTACTGTCATAAATACAGACATGCCAGTAAAATGTAACCCAATGATAACTGGAAATTAGCAGAAATAGGTAAAAATGCAGCAATTCCCTTTCACTGGTTTAGGAGATAACATTTCCCCTCTGCTTCTCTTTAAGCACCCAAAGTGATTAGCTAAAATCACAAACCCAATTTAAATCTATGACCTACTTGTTTTATACTAGCAGTTAAAGTATATTTGCCAGGCTTCTTTTTACCTTAGGAAACAGTGGAGTTCTATCTAACTAAGCTTACAGAATTTTAGTCATAGAGATTATTAGTTTCATGAATTTGAGCACCTCTATTTTAAAGAATCTAGGCGATCTTTAAGACTTTAACATAATGATCCCTCACTTCCCCCTCCCCTCTACCTAAGTTTCTTGAGAGTTAATGATTGCTTTATTCATTGTATTTGTATCTCTAGGAGTCTAGCTCAGTGCTTAGCACATAGTAGGCATTTAATAAGCATATACTTTGATTCTTTTTAAAAAAGACAGCTTCACAAAACTTTTCAAATTGGGACTTCAAGATGGCAACATTTCACTGATTTCACAACATCATAAACAAAAAACTGTTACCATTCCATTCAGAGTATATTTTCCCTCAATTCTACTATATTATGCATATAACTATGCTATAATCTGTACTCCTTAGCGTTTTCCTTGGGGAACACAAGCTTGCTTTAAAGGACACTTGTTTGATTATTATAAGAATAGGTTAAACGAGTCTAATTTTTATTTCCTTCTAATCATACACATTAGCCAACCAGAGCATAACACTCAAACACACCAAAAAAAAAAAAAAAAAAAACCTCTACAAATTTTCAATTAATAAATTATTATTCAAAAACCACTGCAAAGTCCTTGATTTTTGGCAGAAGTTTTAACTTTTTGCATGAACATGGACATGAAAATAATATATGTCCAACAGAACCATGAAATTAACATTCTTGGCTGGAAAACCATAATGCTACCTTAAAATAATTTTTCAGGGAAATCCACAGAAATACTACACATGATTTTCCACACTTTTAGTGGTTCTCATAACTGATTATCCCAATGAAGGCCTAGTGTGTAGACAGACACTTATAACACATATCAATGTACAGTGTCAGTGAGTTTTACAGACTGGATGCTCTGTCACACGTAAGTATGGATTTCACAGGCTGTTGAAACAACATGCAATAGAGGCACAATTCAGCCAGGTCTACCTCACTGGTCATAACACAGGCACTAAAAACTTCTTAGCAGCAGCAAGCTGTCAGCATTGGCTAACAGAATCTTATGGTCCATCTTTCCAAAAGTATTTTATTTTGAACTTGTTTTCAAGATGATTTCCCCAAAGGCTAGACTGCTGAAACTTGCTCATTTTCTGAAAATGAGAAAAAAAAAGTTGATGTTAAATAATTAGCACATATTTTCCTCTACAACCACATTAATGAAAATAAGCCACCCTTCTCTTCTCTGATTCCAACATTAATAATCTTCAACAAAGGCTCAGATTTCATCTTTATTACAATTGTGTTTAAATGTAAGAAAATAGCATTTTTTTAAAAGTATGCCATTTCTTAAATTATACTTATATTTGGACAAAGAGACTGGCCAAAAAAGAAAAATCCGTAACATTCATTTTCAAATGATAGATATTTTGAAAAATTCAAACTTATTCAATGGGAAGTAAATAGAGATTTGCCAGGTTCAGGGATTTAAGGTAATGAATTATAGCCATGATGGCTTATAACAAAACAAATGATGAATAACAATAAAAAATAGAACAATAATATTTAAAAATAACCCTAGCTTTTATATTAGTGGCTATGTGTTGGGCACTGTTAAATGCTTTACAAACATGATCTCACTAGTTCCTCACAACAATCTTGGGAGGTAAATGCTGACATTATACACTTATTAAAGTCAAGGGAACTGAGGCAAACAGCAATTAAGTGATTTGTCAGGCAGCTAGTAAATATCTGAATTTGGATTCAACTCAGGGTCTTCTGATTCAAGGCCCAACATTCTATTGGCTGTCTTACCTAGATATAGTAATGCTAATAATTGTGCAACACAGTTAAGTTCAGAGGGATTTGTTAACTTCTGGGCAAAATAATTTTTAATAACAAAAAATTTACAGTTTAAGGTTCTTATAATATAACAACACTAGTATAATATATCAATGTGTCATTTTTGTAACATAAAACTTTGAAATGACTAATCCCCAAACTAGCACCTTAGTATGAAAATAATTTTTAAAAAGTGCAGCACTTGGTTTAAGCCCTGAAGTCAGCTTGTTGTTTCCATATATAAATGCAATAAGTTTGCCATGATTTTTCAGAAGCTTTAAAATATATTTAAAAATTACAGTTTACAAAACCATTAATAAATAAGAAAAATTAAGGTATAAAAATAATATAGCTGTGAGACTTGATTTATTTGTATAGAAATTTATTTAATAGTAATCAAAGGTAGTTCATCAACATACCATCTGCTTCACTATCTGCATCAGTCACATCGGCTAGTTTAGGATGGGATGGTTGCAGACTATTTCGCTGTGGCTGAAATAGGATCTTCGGTGAAATACAGGCCATAGGTTCACTAACCAGACAGGCTGATGAAAGTCTAGAGAGGTTGCTATGTACCATCTTTGACCTCTGTACTGCCACACTATAGTCTGGAGGTTTTAAGTGTGGGTGGTGGGGTGGTCCTTCTTTTATATCCGCTAAAGAAATCCCCATGTATCCTGGTGGGGTGGGAGGTGGCTCCCTATACCTATCGTCCTTCTTAGGTGAGGTGACACAGTACACTGGCACAAGAAATAAGCAATGGAAATGTTAATGAGAAAATAAGATTTGAAAAAAACAAACTTAAAGAAAACCAAAATGTTATAATGGAAAAAATGATTTAAAAAGGCAAATAAAAAAACTTTAATATATAATGACAATGGCAGATGTTTTCAATTTTTAAAAAAAATCTTTTTGTTCAAAACTATATTAAATACCTACTGAAAAGGAACTCCATTGATTTTTACCATAATATAGAGAATAATCAAGAACTATAAGAGATAACATCAATGACAAAACTTTCTCATTGAAAACCTGGATCAAACTTTTGATCCTCATTTCAAAAATGTTCTCCAATAATTAAATATTTTAAGAAAACCTTCTGGCACTGTAAAACTGAAAGCAATGTTCATTACCCCTCAGTCTCTATTAATTGCATTAAGTTCTGTCATGAAGATTTTTACTTCTAGAAACTTTTATCTGTTTTAGAATATTTGTGTGAATCAAGATTAATAAAAAAGACATAAAAGAAGTGTGCTAAAATCAGTAAATCAAAATAGTATTTCTCATAAGATTGGTTGTTTCTGCACTTATATAACCAGATAATTGTATGAACACTGAAGGATTAAATTCCTATTAAATAACGTAGATTCCCTGGCTCCCCAAGACAGAATATACTATTTTTAGTTATTCTTTCAAATAATATATTGAATGGATATAAATGGCCTCAGATAAGCATAATATAGATTAGGATCCCAGTATGTACCTCTACTATGTAACTATTTCATAACAAAAAAAATCTTCCTGCCTTTTGATAAAGTTCAGAGAAAAACAAATTAATAATTTCCCTTTTTTTTTTCTTTTTGCTGAGGCAATTGGGGTTAAGTGACTTGCCCAAGGTCACACAGCTAGGAAGTGTCTAAACCCAGATTTGAACTCAGGTCCTCCTGACTTCAGGGCTGGTACTCTAACCACTGTGCCACCTAGCTGCCCCTAATTTCCTATTTTTACTAGAAAAATAATCATCAATTTAAAAATTTCTTCCTCAAGTCTATAATCCTTTATACAATGAGAGTGAGTTTTGCACACTGAATGCTCTATATCAAAGCTTCAAAAAAGAAGGTAAAATTCTCAGATTAGAAACACAGGAGACAGGGATTAAGTACAAAACACAGAATCAATTTCTTTTAAAAAGGGCACTGAATCTGTTGCTCATGCATGTGAGGCAGTCACTCACTTAGTGGGACCAAAAGAACTAATGATTTATATAGCAGCAAGGAAAAGATAAAGGATTACTGAAATATCAAAGTGAACATAACATATTTCTTGATTAGCTGGACTAAGATGTATCAGTAATCATATTTATATCTTAACAGCTCTCCCCTATCTAATCCTTACCCATGATAGTCATAAAAATTAAGTCATTTAAATCAAATCAAAACAAATACTACATATCAACTATATAGCATGGCATCTTATTCAAAACCAATTATTGGTAAAACAAATTTAGAGACATGTCTTTCATTAAATTATTTCATTAATTTACTGAGACTGACAACAGCATATTTTCTAATGCTTTCCAGAAAATATCTTAAGCCCAAGATAGTTTTTTAGGGAGGTTATTCCATAGATGGACCTTAAGAAAATATATTAAATTGTTCAATTTTATATCTTAGCAGTATTGAGCATCATTCTAAGAACTATAAAAAGTTGTCTCTAAAAGTAAATGCAGTGAAGCTAAAGTAGAAGGTTTTATAAAGCTTTGAATTCATCTTAACCTTTAAAAAACCTTACAGTATTGGACATTTTTTCTCTGACTAGCATTCAATAAATATATACTTTTATGGAAATAAAATATAAGTATCATGAGAATAGAAATTGCTTCATTCTTTGTACTTATACACATATCACTTAACAGTGTTAAGGGTAGGATGGTTACAGACTATTTCGCAGCAGCTGAGATAGGATCTTCAATGAAATTCAGGCCATAGGTTCACTAACGAGACAGGCTGATGAAAGTCTAGGGAGGTTGCTACGTGTGTTGCTTTTAGTATAGTATGTACCCAAGAAATGTCTACTGACTGATCTCAGTGGCTTCAAGTTTCAAAAACCATGAGGCCAACCTTAGAGAAGATAGGACAGGTCGCAGAGACCACAGTGAATCCAGTGCCAACTTCTCTTTTCTTTTTCTTTATACATCTCAAGATCTGAGGAAGTGCGGGAAAGGAGTCCGCATTAATGCCAACACCACTTTCACTGAAAAGTTCTGGATGCCTGTTCCTCTATAGCAAAATTAATATGATTTGCTGTACACAATTTAAAAATAGTTTTCTCTCTGAAATAAGGGAAGATTACTCTAAGCCACAAAAAGATTTGCTCCCAGTCACTGAAAAAGTCAGGAAAAGACAAGACTAATTCTTTTATGTATGTATAACTTATTTTCATTCAAAGACTATAATCTGCTTGAGAGTAGGAAGCATGTCATAATCTTTTATTTCCTTTTATAGTGGATAAATAACAAGCTTCAATAAATCTGTAATGAATGGAGGAAATACCATGTGTTTTATGCTCTCTTTGCATCAGCAGAAGTCAACCTTCACTGCATATGCAGCACACAATTATAAATATTATGTAGAATTCATCATTTGAGTAAATTAAGCATGAACAGGAATGCCAGTTATAAAAAGATAGGGGTGGAATACTTCCTCCTTCAGGGATACATTCTCAGCAGGAGTAAAATGGGAATTGAAAGTAAGGAAATGGAAAGATATGACATGCAAGAAAATTCAATGGATAGCCAAATGCCAAAATAATAAGTTGTTATGAGTGATAAAAATGGAATTCTGATGTAGGTATGAATGTTAGAACATCCTGCATAAGTTGAAGACTAAGAGGGTATGTTAAAAATTGTGTTAGGCCTACTCATCAAGTTTATTTTTCCCTAAGAAGCCAGAAATAGCAACATTAAATCCAAGGTTTCTACTATGTGACATAGAGGAACTTGATTGAGTAATTCTGTTGCTGTTGTTCAGTGGTTTCAATCATACCCAAATCTCTTTGTGACCCTATTTTGGGAAATTCTTGGCAAAGATACTAGAGTGGTTTGCCATTTCCTTCTCCAGATCATTTTTTACAGATGAGAAACTGAAGCAAACAAGGTTACGTAACTTGTCCAGTGTCACACAGCTAGTAAGTGTCTGAGGTCAGATTTCAATTCATGAAGATGAATCATTCTGACTTCAGATGCAGCACTCTATCCAACATGGTGCTACTTACCTTCCTAGTTTCTAGTATTTTTGTCTTAGTGCAGAAATAAAGTTGTTTTCAGGGAAATAAAGTTCCTTAGATTAAAGCAAACCTACCAATCTCTATTCAATAAACTCTATACACCCAGGATCAAATATGAAATACTCTGTTTGTCTTTTAAAGACCTTCACAACCTGGCCCCTTCCTAACTTTCCAGCCTTCTTAGACCTTCCTGCCCTCCACCATACTCTACAATTTAGTGACATGAGCATCCTTGTATCTCTTGAACAAAACAGTCCATCTCTTGGCTATATCTTTTTTCCAGTGGCTGTCTCTCATGTTTAGCATTCTTTCTTTCTTAATCTCATCTAAGATAATACTTTTTACAAGTTCACCTTTCACAATTCCCCTTAATGCTAGTGCTTTCCCCTAAGATCATCTCTAATTTATCTTGTCTACAGCTTATTTGTACAAAGCGGTTTGCATGTTATTTCCTCCAAGAGACTGTGAAATGATTGAAGCAGGGACTGGTTTTGCCTTTCTAGTGCCTGGAATATTTTTTAAATTACTTTCGTTTCTTTTCCCACTGATAACTTTTATTTCCTCTTTCACTGTTCAAGTCTAATCCAAGAGGACTCTGAAAATCTTTGTATGCAAGAGGAAGAGTGGGAGTGAGTAAAACAATAAAAATTTGTATTACATACAAACAATTCTCATTTCATATGAAAACGAAAAAAGAGGAAAGACTTCTCACAGGACATGTACTATGGAAGGGCTGACATTTTAGCTGAAGGGCATTTGCGGGCACATTCCTAAAAGGAATGATGTCTCAAATTCTGCAACTTATGGATCTCTTACAATGAGGCAGCCACCTTGAGGGCTTTACCATGCTTTTATGTGCTTTCCCTCCATTGCTACCCAGGTTCTAGAGTGCTACAGCAATTCAACACTTGTCTGTCAACATCCAGAGAGATGGATGGAGTCAAAATCTGCCAACATTATTTTTCAAATCACTTAATAGAAAGTGCTACAAAGATAAAAAGAAAAACCCAACAACACCAACTTACCTATCAAGCCTTTTTCTGTACTGGATGTAATGGTTTTATAGGTGGCATCAGTACTAGGATGAGAGTCCAAAGCCTCCTCTGGCTCTGCAGAGGACTCCTCGACCACTCTTCTCTTCACTGTCCCATAGTTTGTCTCATATGTGTCTGAGAGAGAGCTCGAGGAGGCCCAGCTTTGTCTCGACTGAACCCATTCTGCAGCATCTTTAGGCTGACTGTTTGTCTGAGAGTAGCCTTCTGGATACAAATAAGGCTCACAGTGTGTGGGTTCTACTTCAGCAATGGGGACATCCAAATGAGTGTGTCGATAAGAGTTTAAAAGGTCCCAGCTCTTCTGGTTCTGAATATTCTGGAAGTTGTCATGGGAATTACTTGAACATGAAGTCCAACTTCCCCGGCCACTGTCAGCTGCTTCTATGGTGATATGTTCATGAGAAATCTCCTCAGTGCTCAAAGATGATGAAACAGCTAAACCCTTGACTACTGAAGGTTTTGAGAGGGTCCATCTAAAGATAGAAACAATAGAATGTGAATAGATATGTGAAGCCTTCTTTTTCTATTTTTTAAAATCGTTTTTTGCTAATTAAAAAAAATCTTTTCAAATGAATGCAATTGCATGTCTGTGAGATGCTAATCAGTATGTCAAGTACGACTTGTGAATGATACGCTCACAAAAGTATAATTACTAAAATTACAAACAATAAAAGATATCCCCAAATCTTCTAATGGTATTTAATTTGAATATTAAAATAGAAATTTGAAGAAAAGTATTGCTGGTCAAAATAGCATTCCTTAAAAATCAGCATTTAAAACATTTTACAAATTGAATGCAAAAATGTGGCTTGTAATTGCCATAATCAATGTAATAAAATTTTGGATTGATCTCAGTGATTATAGTATTCAAAGAGAATATCATATGATCAGTTCTGATGGGCATGGTTCTCTCTTCAACAATGAGATGTTTCAGGAGGCAGCTAGGTGGCACAATGGATGGAGCACCAGCCCTGAAGTCAGGAAGACCTGAGTTCAAATCTGACCTCGGACACTTAACACTTCCTAGCTGTGTGACCTTGGGCAAGTCACTTAACCCCAATTGCCTCAGCAAAAAAACAAACAAACAAACAAAAAAAACCCAAAACAAAACAAAACAAACAAAAAAAACCAATGAGATGTTTCAAACCAGTTCCAATTGTTTAGTGATGAAGAAAGCCATATACACCCAGGGAGAGACCTATGAGATCCACAACAAAACATTTTCATGCTTTCTGTTGATGTTTGTTGCATTTTGTTTTCCTTCCCAGGTTTTTTTTTTTCTTGTAAATCTGATTTTTCTTGTACAGCAAGATAACTGTATAAATATGTATACATACATTCGATTTGTCATATATTTTAACATAATTAACATGCATTGGACTACCTGCCATCTAGGGGAGGGGGTGGAAGGGAGGAGAGAAAAATTTGGAACAGAAGGCTTTGCAAGGGTCAGTGTTGAAAAATTACCCATGCATATGTTTTGCAAATAAAAAGCTTTAATAAAAAATATTTTAAAAAATAATAAAATAAAATGTGATATAAAGGAAAAAAACAAAGAGAATATCATAGATTTGACTCTTTTAGGAATTTTAAAGGTTATTAAGCAGTATTTGATTAATAGTTAATTAATTTATCTTTAAAAAACAACAACCAGATTTTACAGATAAAGCCAGTGGTACAAACCCCAAATTATTCAGTATTTCTGTAAAATTTTTTTCTAATTTTAAAAACCTGACTGTCCAAAGGCTAAGAATGTTTATACTGAATTAAAAAAAAATTAAAACTGAAGAACTTTAATTTTCCTTCTTTTTCTTGTAAAATTCAAAGAGCATTTAGCTGACTGATCAACCTAGGATACTCAATCAGCTTCTTTAAAAATAGTGATGAATATATGATTGTCTCCTCCAGCTTCCTTCTCTCCTGACTTGTAACTAACTCAGCATTATTAAAGCAGCTCACCCAATCACGTGCTGGTTGTGGTCAGTTGTCATTGAAGGGTGATCCTTCTTTTCTGCTGCTCCAACTGAGTCCATGCCGCTAAGAGACTGGGGTAAGCACCGATCCTCTTGTAGAGCTGCAGACATTGAGTCAACAGAACAGTTACTCACGATGCTGGACCTTGATGAAATCTCACTATGGCTTGAGTCTGAGAAGTTTTCGGATTTACCTGATGATATGTGGGTATAACCTAAATAAGGAAACAGAAATATTTAATCTAGAAGCAGGCCTGAGAAACAAAACAACAAGACTCCACTACAAATATTTAAAAAATAAAAGCCATACAATAAGAATTCTCATTTACTTCTTTATGTTACAAAAGAGAAGGGAGAAATTCTCAATTACTTAAAAATGGATTTCAATTATATGTCAGTGGTAGAAATTCATGGCATCAGAGGGCTTTTATTAAAAAAAAATAACCTCTTCAGTCTTTAAAGTTAGGCTGGTATTACCTATTCACAGATCAGAAAGTCTCAAAAGTGTAGTGAAAGTGACTTGCACACATAAGAAATGATATAAAACCAACAGAACCATTATACTCTATACCTGCAAATATCTCACTTCATATCTAAAAACTAAAATTCTATTCAAATTAATTATTCCTTATCAACTTTCACCTGATTATAAAATATACCTTATTAAAACAGTAACAAGAACTAAAAGGGTCCCTTTAAAGGGTCATTTAATCCAAATGCCTATTCTATACCTAATTCCTCCCTTTGACCAGAGAGCTATATTATACAATGTTTTTACCATTGGCTCCTTTTTCATTTTTAAAAAGTCATGTACCATTTTTTCTTCCTTTTTTTGGGGGGGGGATAAAGGTATTTTACAAGTTTATTCTGAATTCTCTTTCTTGTCATCACCCTAAACTTACAAGCATATCCTTTTCTATTCATAGGTAAGTTCGCCACTAAATTATTCCACTAGAAATTTAACTTTTGCTTTAAGTATAATTGATATATCAACATAATCTAATTAATACGATCTGAAGTCTTTTTATAAAGCAATCTGTAAATACCTGAAGGATCCCAAGAGATGGAAGAGAACAAGAGGCCATCTAGTCCAAATTATAACTTAATCCATTCAACATTCTCTTGAAAATCTCCCCAAACAGGAAGAATTCTTTACTATGGAGATAGTCTATTTCATTTTGGGGAAGATCTATTTGATGGCAAATTTTTCTTCATATTGAGTTGAAATTTGGCTATCTATTGCCCCCAGTTCTACCTTCGGAGTCAAAGAAAACAATTTCAACCCTTCTGCCAAATAAAAATCTTTCAATTACATGAAGACAATTATAATGTTACTTGGTATAATGGATCAAAGTCCAAAGAGTCAGGAAGCTGTGGGTTTGAAACTCACCTCTGAAATTTTGACCATAGACTGATTGCTTAACTGCTTTGAGGCTATTTCTTCAACTGTAAAATGGGGGTAATAAGTGTAGTGGTCCCGGTAAGATTTAAGTAAGATAATGTATGTAAAGCATTTTCCAAACTCCAAAACTATCAAACGTTAGCTATTATTACCACCACCACATCATTATTATCTTGTTTCCTTTATCCTTTACATCTTGGTAGTCAGCCCTTTCTTGGATATTGTTCATCTTGTCCAGACTATCATAAAAATATGTTAGTCAGAACTCACTACATGCTCATGCTGTTATGATCACATCAAAGTCCAATGGGACTATCTCACCTCCACTATGCTAAACATTGGTTTTCTCAATGGAGCCTGAAATAACATTAGCTTTCCTAGTTAACACATACATTGTATTAATATAGTTCAAACTTGGAAGCTTTTAAAATACTGAATATTTTTTTTAAATGAACTTATTGCTGGACTATGCCTGCCTCACTGTGTATCTTTGAAATAGATTTTTCTTAACCTAATTACAGAAAATCACATTTTTCTGATTAAATGTCATTATTGCATTCAATCCTCACGTTATCTTTTTGAATCATGTCATTCAAAATGTTGATGATCTATTCCTATTTTATATATACGGCATCTATATGTTTATCCAAATCACTGGGGAAAATGTTAGATTACAGATTCCTAAAGAAATCCACTAGAGATCTCAAAGTCTGCAAAGAAAACCAAATTGTACCTAACAACAAATTTGAAGTTTCCAATAACATCCCTATTGGTATGTGTATACACACACACGTATACATATATAAACATATGGAAATGTCCATTTTACTTGATGTTTTAAAAGTTCAGAATAAAAAAAATTGAAAATTTTAAAGCTGGCATTGTGTTGGTTTTTTAAATGTCTAGTTATTCAGTTTTGAAAGTAGCTAGCTGTGCTATTATCTATCCTACATTTTCTTATCCACAAACAAAAAATTCTTTATTGAAGTCTATGTGAACAATTTTTGATCAATTCTTTTAATTTCTGATAAATTATTAGTGATCATTTCCCTTTCTAAATGCTCACAAATCAAGACAACAGGGTTCCTTTAATAATATAGTCTAGAATTTTCCAAGAAATAGCAATAAAGCCTACATTTGCAGCCCCATGCTTCTTCCTTTTTTGAACATACGTACCAAATTTGCCCTTCCTGTGGCACCTTTCTTGTTCTTCATAAGTTTTCAAAGATCAACAATAATTTGCTTCTGTCCTCCATTCCCCACTTTCTCTTTCTTTATTGGAGTAAAGTCTCCAATGAAGAGGTGGACTTCTCACTAAAGCCAACCTCTGATATCTCAGACCTATGCCCTCTGAGGAAAAAAATTAGGATGATTTTCATAATTATCAAGATGACACATATAATGAATATATGAATAATTTAGATTTCAAATCACTATTCATTTGACCCAGAAGGGGCTACTTCCTTGTGCCATTTATCCCTGATACCCTTCCAATTTCAAAGTGTCCCCTTTCTCCTTTATTCCCCTTTCTGTTCAGGACTCTGTATATCTACTTAATTGTTTAGCAGCAAACAGCAACATCTAGGGACAAACTCCAGTTAGCCCTCCCCTCTGTAAAGATCTTAGGACATCATCTTCCTGCCACCCGCCTTTGCCTAGATTCATTCCATCTTAAAAGCTATCACTCAGCTTCTTCATATCAAACATCAGCTCCCCTGCCTTCCTTAGTCTGACAGGCTATTGTTGTCTCTGGATCCCTGACTTTTTAGGTCTTCCCTGCCTCCTTTATGAAATCCTAAAAGATTCTGTCTGTAACTGAGCCTTTTTCCTTTTCCCCCAGAAGCTCAAAACTCCTTTGATTCAAGAATCGAAGGAGAAGATTCTTGAATCTTCCTCCAACACACCTCCCCAACTATTCTCTTCCAATTGATTTATTCATCCCTGAGAAAGGAGGGAATATAGTTGGTGTACTAACATAGAAACATAGTGAAAACTTTTTTTCCCATAGGATACTATAGTAAAACTTTGGACATTGATGTTGAAAACCTTCCAGGCTGCCTTCGGGCATAGTGCCCACAGCAGCCCTTGTCTCTGCCACTAAGGATGTTTGTCTTGATTGTTTCGTAATGGTACATGTTCCTCATGCTGTGGAAACAGTCCTGAATTCACATCATACTCAGCACTTGCCCTCTAGCAGATTAGCCAATCTGGAAGTGATTCTGTTATCCAAGCCTAACCTGACCATCAAACATGTGAACACTCAATCTTGCCACTTTTCTGAGTGAAGTGGAAAGTAAGAATGAGATTTTAGACCATGACTATATAATTTCTCTGGATGTCTTGCTTTCTCCCCAGGAGGACCTGAAGGAAATCCCCTTAGAAAGGCAGACTTTGGTATACTGATGGATCCTTCCTCAGAAATAAGGAAGAAGATTTGGTTGGTAATGGCATTATTACTGCCACAGATGTCCTTGAAGCATCACTACCTGATGTCTATTCAGCATAAGTGAACTTGAGACAGTAACCAGGGCTTGTGAATTAGGAAAAGGAAAAAGGATTAATATCTACATTGATAAAAAGTATACATTTGGCATAGCACATGATTTTGGGATGCCATGGAAACATTGGGGCTTCCTTACTTCCTCAGGATAGCCCATTATAAAATCAGAAAAAGGTGTCTTGTCCATCAGACTGCTTACTGCTTCACCAGGCCATAACAGTAATTAAAATTCCAGAGTACAGCTGAGAAAACAGCATTCATGCCCTGGAAATGATTTGGCTGACCAAGTAGCTAAAATCACAACTTTAACTCCCTGAGTTCCTTTAGCAGAAGTCCCTAAGGTAACTTAGACTTTGCCCCATAGGTTCAGCCTTAACATGCCCTGTTAGCCAAGATGATCTGCCAATAATAAGCCTCTTAGACTAACTAAGGAAAAATTGCTACAGCTCAGAAAAGAATGCATATCACAAAGCAAGAAAAGCTTCAAAACAAGGTATGTAAACTTAATAAGACTACAGGATTATGAGTTGATCCAAATGGAATTGTAGTACTCTCTAAGAACTTATCCCTCCCTGAAATATGGTCCACAACATAACATTTTCATGCTCTCTATTGAGGTTTGCTTGCATTGTGTTTCCTTTCTCTGATTTTCTTTTTTTTTTTTTTTCTTGTAGACAGGATTTTTCTTGCACAACTTCTCAAGTATTTCAACATTATTAACATGTAGTGGACTTCCTGCCATCTAGGGGAGGGAGGGGACTGGGAGTAAAATTTGTAATGGAAAGCTTTGTAAAGATCAATGCTGGGGAACTACCCATACATATGTTATACAAATAAAAAGCTTCAATTAAAAAAATTAAAAAAAGAACTTATTGCTCCCTATGATGGAACATTTTTATTCATGGAGCCATTAGGAACTGGTGGAATTAGCTCAAAAATCTTGGTGGGGGAATTTTCACAGGAGTGCTGCTATAGGATGTATTCCACCTATTCCAAGCACAATGCATCCAATCCTTTGAAGCCAGCTCTTAATCACATTTTCTCTCCCAGATGCACCCTTTGAAACCTGGCAAATCGACTTCATTCAATTGCCATCTGCCCATGGTTACAAATATATTTTTTGTTCCTAATATATCAGACCCTTAACAACATCCATCACACTCTAGGGTTTCTCTGGAAAATGAAGTTCCACTCTGCATTCAGGGCAAAAGCAGCATATGGGCTCTCACCTTAGGATCACTAAATCCCATGCAATTAAATTTTACCTTTATTTTGAATTCTACTTGGGTTGCTTTCCTAAATGTTTTACTTAATTCCTCTGGCCACCTCCTGCGCTCAAAGATTTCTCTGGATAGAACTGAGGCATCTCCTAACACTGCAAAAGCTCCTTGTAACATGAGGAATGCAGGACCCTGCCCCAAAAAATCAGGCATCAGACTTCTGATCTTTGCCCAAAAAGGCAACTGTACAGGCATCTATTTAATTTTTGGGTTGACATGAGAATCCTACAAAGCCTTCTTTGGTCCATAATAAACAGTCTTCCTTCTGGGAAGGCTTCTGTACTTTTGTCTACACTGTGCCCAAGTTGTCACTATTTTCAGGGAACACTCCACTAAAGTTCCTTTCCAGTTGTCCCTCCATCGACAATAGAAGCTTGCTTTCTTGCCCATGTGGCCCTGTTGGCATCTGTCATCAGATGCCAACCTCTCAGCAGAGCTAGCCATAGGCCTGGAGTATACAGGAAAGTTTGTCACCAACCTCTAAACATAGATGATTCATTTGCCTTCATGATACTGCAAAACCATAGGGTGCTGAACATCCTAATAGCCAAACAGGGGGAGGGCAACCTACAGCATTGTCACTGGGAACAAAACGTTTCTATGTCAACCAAGCCTCTCATAGAGAAAATGACTTTAGTGATCTAAAAAAGCCAGTCAAAGATTTATAGGAGTCAGAACATTCTGAAGAATCTATTCCCCTTACCTTCCTTTGATCTCCTCTCCTGGTTGCCTGAAAATTTTGGCAGACTTCTCCATCCTGTCCTCCCTGCATTCATGTCTTCTCTTAATTTGCCACGCTATCTACCTTAGCATTTGCTTTGTAACTTATTTTTACATAAAATCAAAATCATGTTTCAAATAAATATTTCTC
>JAJPUD010020380.1:0-21622 GCA_023553655.1 Myrmecobius fasciatus | reverse complement strand
CCTCTCTCTCTCTCTCTCTCTCTCTCTCTCTCTCTCTCTCTCTTTCTCTCTCTCACTCCTCTCTCTCTCTCTCTCTCTCTCTCTCTCTCTCTCTCTCTCTCTCTCCTTCCCTCTCTCTCTCCCATCTCTCCCCATCTCTCTCTGTCTCTCTGTCTCTCTCTCTCCTCATCCCATTCTCTCATTCTGTCACTCTCCATCATGTGAGGTCACACAGGCTGCCATTTACTGGGCAGTTTGCCCAGGAATAAGAGCTCTATACTTTCTTTTTATAATTGTAAAACAGAACTGCCTGTGTCTCCTAACATGATTTATCTTAAGGAACTGAACCTCTGGTATTCTCTTTTGTTGATTAAACTGAGCTTGGTTTGGATATTGTGGATATCTTTGATTCAATCACTTAAAATGACTTAATTACCATTCAGAGATGGAATCCATTTTATTCTCTTAATTTTGCTAGTTCTCAAGCTCATAAATTGAAAACTTAGCTGATTTCATTGGGAAGCTGGGGCACCAAACAGGAGTGACTTGTTTCCATTAGTCTAGATTTGGGTAGATCTAGGCTCTATAAACCTTAAATACTTCATTTCAAGATCCTATGTTAGATTTTTAAGACTCTACATGGAGCTCTGAAACATATTCTTCTAGAATCCCTAGAGAACATGCATTATTTTGCTTTCCAAAAGCACTCAAGAATGGCCATTATCTTATTATTATTTCCTCTTAAATGTTCCCCAATTTTTAACTTGGTGGCATTATTTTTTTTTTATAAGACCCAGAATTAGGATTTCATTGATTCATGGGAAGTATAAATATAGAAATTCCCTACACTGACACAGACCAGCAATTAATCTGTGACTTTTAATCTTATAGTATTGCCTGGGACCTTCAGGAGTTAGTGACTTACTCATGGTCACATAGCTAGTATATGTCAAAAATCAGAACTTTGAACACTATCTTCATCCATGACACCATGCTGACTCTAGTCAAATGATATTATATGATGATGGTGATGATAATTAGGTATTTACTTTAATTATTGCTGCTTCATTATTTATACTTATTTACCTTTTGGGAAGTAGATTTTAATTGTTTCTGAAAAGAGATACTAGATTTCTTTCCATTCTACCAACTCAGGACAACATATAGGGCCCACTTTTACTGAAAAGTATTCATAGATGGATATAGAAACATGTCTAATGGTCTAAATTATTATATGTGGGGTAAGCACATATAAGAATTTTGCTCCAGACTGTTCAGGGATATTGAGTTATTATCTTCAAAATGGATAAATACCCTTTAGATCTGTTTTGGTTTCAGTGAATAATACAGTCATAGAATTTTTTTGCCCAGAGCTAAAATTCTCATTTCTCTTGGCTATACTCTTCTAATCTGGTTTGGAACAACAAGGTATTTTAGTCTCTGAACAAAATCTAACAAAATTATCAAATGTGTATTGATCCTGTTGCATGTATTCTACTTTAGCACTTTACTTACATCTATAATTTTTAATTTCAATAATCTCAGTATTTTTCCCAGTCACACAGATCACAAATACCTTTGAAATTTAGCAGCTGGCCTCTTAAAAGATATGGCGACTAAAGAATTCATCATTCTTTGGCTACTGTAGTAGCCACAACCACAGAAAGGAAGGGAAGGGAACATGTACTTATTAAGCTTCTTCTACTTGCCAAGGGCTGCGCTAAGTGCTTTACAAATATCTCATTTGATCTTCACAAATCTGGGAGCTAGATGATATTATTCCCATTTTACAATGAAGGGATTGGACAGGGATATACAGCTGGTAAATGACTGAGGTAAGTAAACAAACTCAGATTTTTCTGACTCCTGGCACAGCCTTAGAAAGTTTGGGTGAAAACTTCATTATTGCAATTAAATTCTGGATATTATGGGAGTTAGATGCACTAGAGGATACCAGTAACCCAGCAAGAACCACCTACCTACTCCCAGCCTGTCAGTCAGAACAAATCCACAAGGTCCTATTTTCCCACTAGCTTCTTTTTTTGCTGATATAATACTCTATAAGGTTCCCTTTCTTAAGTATTCATAAAAAAAACCAAGGTTAAGCAAAGTTTGCATGTCTGGGAGAGGCATTCTCTCCCTGATTCTCCCTAGAGTCTGGGAGGGTCAAGAATTGGATTCCTAGGTTCGTGGAAGAGCCCCAATTATCATCAACTGCTGTCAAGGGCAGGGGGATGGAATTTCTCTGTGGGTTTGCTCAGATGGATTGTGGATTTCTTGGCAGGCAGCGGAGGATGTGGTTAGCTCATGATGAAGTGGTAAACAAGCCTGGGAGAAGGTAGCAAAATCAGAGAGAAACGCAGAATCAGCATAAGAAAACCAAGGATGATGATTCATGGAACTGGGGTTGTCAGCAGAGAGGAAGGATACAGGTTGTGGGAGTGAGGTGCTTAATGTAAGAACGGATGAGAGATGGCAGAGTCCTTAAGGGGAAAGGAAGGGATGGTCCCATGCAGAGTTTGCTGCTCTTGGAGCAAAGCCCACATGGAGACCGAATAGAGACAGACCACTGATTCATTACCAGACATCCTCACTTGAGCTGTGGGGAAACACAGGCTTTGGAGCTAGAAAGACCATTCAGACTACCTCACTGGCCCTTTTATTTTACAGGTGAGGAAACAAAGACCTAGAGGTAAAGTATTTTTCCCAACATCACCCAGGTTTTGGAGAGAAAAGGGATCCCACCCATGTCCTCCAACCCAGCATCCCTTGTGCTCTAACTCAGTCTTTAGCAGTTTCCCACACAGAGTAAGGGCCTGAGAGGATAAGATATGTGACAGGCTAGTTTTTTATGAAGTAAGGGCAAGAGACAATATCTAATAAGATTGATCAATCAACAGATATTAGTGAAATGTTTCCTTTTTTTCCCCATAGACCTCAGCATAAAGCCTTTCCCAATCTCTGTACAAATGCTAGTGTCTTCCCTTTCAAATACTTTACATTTAATGACATTTATATTTTCACATATGTATCTATTACATAAATATATTTATATTTTTACATATATTTTGTTACATATATTTATATACACTCTTGCCTCCCTTATTAGAATGAAGCTCTTTTTTGAATAGAGATTATTTTTTTTTTGCCTGTCCAGTGCCTGACTCAGAGAAAGGACTTAGTAAATATTTGCTAGTTCTCTGATTTAGAGGGCCCAGAATTAGGACCATGGGCAGGAAAGGCAACTGCCAGTGCAAGCATGAAGTAAGGCAGTAGAGCAGATGAAGATACATGAGGAAGGTAGATATGTTTATGATGGAAGAGTTGTTTTGTTCAATAATATTTTAAAATAGGTTTTTAGTCTAATGACCTGTCAAAGTACCTTGCTTCATATTGTTAGTACAGATCTAAGACAAAATCTTCACATAGAAAAAAAACTTTATTTCACGTTTTTTTCCTCCAAATATTCTTTCATAAGGAATTCCAGCTGCTGGGTTTTACCAAAGACAGACCCATTGTGAGGTGGTAATGTTTCGGGGTAGATGCTTGCTGATCTCATTCTTTCCTTTGGTAGTAGGGCCAGTAGAAGAGAAGAAAAGTTTATATTGTTTATTGAAGAGTCTCATAGGTCCTTAAGATCATAAATCTTAAGCTGAAATGGCCCTAAAACATGTCTAATGATCTAAATGGTTATATGTGGTGTTAGCACAAATTAGAATATTGTTCCAGACTCTTTAGGGAAATTGGGTTATAATCTTCAAAATGGATAAATATCCTTTGGATCTGTTCTGGTTTCAATGAGTAATATAGTCATAGAATTCTTTTGCCTAGAGCTGAATTTCTCATTTCCCTTGGCTATATTCTTCCAAACTGGTTTGGAACAACAAGATATTTTAGTTGTTTGAATAAAATTTTACATACTTCAGTACTTTACATACATCTTTGAATTTTAATTTTTAAAAATCTGAGTATTTTTTATTTCTCTAGTTCACAAACATCTTTACAACTTAATAGCTGGCCTCTTGAGAGTTATGATGACTGAAGAATACATCACTATTCCATCTATTCCAACCCTGTCATTTTATAGCTAAAGATGGTTAAGGGATTTGTTGAAAAGTCACAAAGGCACTAAGTGTTAGTGGAAGAATTTGAATCTAGATCTTCTGACTTTAGACTGAGTTTATGATCCTTTGTCCTGTGTGTTAAATGAGAGAAAGAGTTACATAGGAACAGTCACTTGGGTTTTTCTTAGTCTTTGATGATGATTTACTTTTGGGTTTCTTCTTTTATACATCTTTATCCCATCTGTATACATGTCTATCCTTCAAGATGGAAAACCACATTTTAAAATTGGGAAGGATATCTTCACATATGTTGAAATGCCTATAAATGTACCACACTAACGTATAAACATGATTGTTCAGATGCTTCCTTTTATTATGAGAAGAAATCATTTCTCTAAGTCTCATATCAACATTTCTCCATAGTGCAAGGACATGGAGAGTGTTTTCATTAAGATAGAAAAGGTTCTTGCTGAATTGAGAATCAGGAAAATTTGGGTTCTAGTTCTGGATCTGCCACTCAATATTTGCATGACCTTCTATAAGTCACAACTTAACTCACATTTTCCTCATTCTAAAAATAAGTTGGAATAGAAAATTATAATTTTTAAAATCTCTCTAGGAATCAGCTTTTTCTACTTTCAAATGAAGACAGTCTCTGAGTTCCCTTTCAGATCTTAAAGCCTCTGCACCCACTTTTGTGGGTCCATAGCTCATAGAGCACTGGGCCTGGGGTTAGGAAGATTAATCTTTGAGAATTTGAATCTGTACTTGTGCACTTAACTAGGAGTGTGACCCTGATTAAAGTTTTTTAAGTCTTTTAAATTACAATTCATTATTAGAGCTCTATTCTTCAGCTTTCCAAAGGCTTGGAAAACTGATAACTAAAAGCCCAATATGGGTCATATTTCGAGGAAGGGAACAGAATTTAGACTGGAAAAAAGTCCTACTGAGGACCTGGGACAAAGGATAATTTTAAGGTCAAGGTGACTTAAAAGATATAATTTGATCCCTATGGGATTAATATTCAAAATTCCACAGGCAAATAAAATGTTTGACTTCAGTAATTTGGACCTTGACCAAGATCAGGGCCTGATGGCATTATTCCATTATCCTAACAGTGATAACATTTATCCTTTCCTCCAGAAAAAAGCTGATTCTGGATGAGCTGGCAAAAAAATTTGGTATATCCAGGAAATAGGGAAAGGATGTAGCTTATTTAAATTGTTATATTTATTGTCTGAAGTATCAGACAATAGTGAGTTCCGTGTCAAAACACCCAAGTCTAAATCCTGACTTGCAATGACTCACCCAGTGTCACACAGCCAGAAAATGACATCTTCTGGCTGTGCGACACTGGCTAAGTCATTGCAAGACCATGGGACTCGGTACATCTTTTCAATTGCATTGGATTTTTCAATTGCTAACACTGATGTTGTAACATCAGGATGTTTGTAAACCCACAAGAATACCAGTTAGGATCTCTATCTAGTTCTATGTTAAATATGTTAAATAATGAATATAATAAGAAATAAAGAAAAAATAATAAAAATGGGCATAAGGCAATAATATAATGGAATCAAGAGTATTTCCAGGTGTAAGTAATATGCTGGAATCTGGGAACTGCTTGGCACTTGGGAAACAAGCTAGTAAATTGCAAGGATGGAAATGTCTTACAGAAGACACCCATCAGAATTAATGATGAAATCTTTCAGGGGCACACCTGACATGTGAGTGCCAAGGCAATTTTAAGAAGCCAAAACAGAATGCCAGAAGCTATCACAGTAAGTGTTCATGGATATTAACCAAAAAGCCAATGTGATCTATCCCAAGAATGATCTCCTCTGGCAGAACAGGTTCTCTGTGCACCAACTTCTGATGTGAATGACAGTAGCAAAAAGTCTATTTGTCTCAATCAGTAATATTTTAAATACAGGCTTTTAGCTTAATGGCCTGTTAAAGGACCTTGCTTCAAACTGTCAATACAGATCTATGACAAAATCTTCAAATAGTACAAAAACTTCATTTCAGACTTTTTCCCCCAAATATTCCTTCATAAGACCTTTTATTAGAACTAGCAAGTAGCAAAAGTGACTAACTTTTTGATTTCCCTTATCTAATATGGGCTTCTTGGGTAAGGAATAAAATACATAAATGGAGATATGAGAAGACATAGAAGCTTGAGTTCATATCTGTCCTTAGACCATTTCTAGCTGTGTGACCTTGGCCAAATCATGTAACCCTATTTGCCTCAGTTTTCTCATCTGTAAAATGAGCTGGAGAAGGAAATGGCAAACTACTTTGCCAAGAAAATCCCAAATAGGATCATGAAGACTGAAAAACTAAAAAACAACTGAACGACAGTAATTATAACTAAATTTGACAGGTAGGTTATCTAGTTTCCTCATTTGCAAAAAAGGAGCTGGACTAGATCAAATCTAAAGTTTCTTTAGCTCAAAAATTTATGAAGACAGGATTAAGAATGAGAAAGGATCTTAGAAGATAATCTAATTCAGCCTCAGATCTGAAAAGGTGATAGATAAGTCTTGTTGAAGGCCATATAGTTTATAAGCAGCAGAAATGAGGCTAATACTAGATCAGTTTACAATATAAGGCTTTGTCCTAAAATGAGTTCTCCATAAGCTATTATGTTATAACAAAGATAACGATGAATTGAGAGACTCTGGTTCAATTTCAGATGCTATCTCTTAACTACTTCTCTGGGTCTCAATTTCCTTCTGTGAAAATAAGGGTTAATTAAGTGATTGCTCTCACTCTCTTTCTCCATTTCTTCCAACCCTGGACTGAGATATTCTTTTAGTATCACTATTGTAAATTAGAACAAAACAAACAAAACCAACAATTCTAAAAATGAGAGATTATAAGACAACATCTAATTGTCCTGAATCATTTCAAGTAACTAATCCGAAATGAACTGAATCTCAAGATGCTACAAAACAAAAACAAAACAAAACAAAACAAAAACCTCTTGGGAATGTTTGTTGAATAAATGCTAGTGATTTCTGAAAGCTCTTGGAAAATGGAAGTGGTAATCTAAACCTGGAAACCAAGTGATTTTTGTCTTGATTTTCCAAAAAGAAAGAAGGTAGACTGAAAAAAATAAGCCAGTAAACTTTACTATGACTTGTAGTAAAATTCTGGGATGTATATCAAAGGGATGGTTTGTGAACAATTAGAAAGGGAAAGTGTGATCACTCATAGCCAGCACTGGTTTCGTTAAGAACATGTAATGCCAAAATAATTTTTTGACTTTTGAAGGTTCCTAGGATATTAATCAGAAGAAAAATGCTTTTGATTGTCTATATTTTGACAATGTATTTTATAAAGCCTTTTCTTCTCATGCTAACTATCCTTGTGGGCAAGAGGGGAATGATATGGGCTAGATGACAGTACAAGAAGATTCATTAAATCCAGATCCAAAAATGTCAGTTTAGAAGCAGATCTCTAGTGAGATATCCCAAGTTCTGTCTTTGGCCCTATGTTGTTCAACATTTTTGACAATGACTTGGATGAAAGCTTAGATGCATGCTTATTAAATTGCAAATGATGCAAAGTGGAGAGGGAGACATGCTACTGATGTTGGGATCTATGTTGTAAATAATTAAATAGGATATACATAAGATGGAAAATCCTTCCTACCTGGCCCAAGCTCACTCAGAAATTCTATGTTCTGGTTCTGTGCCAGATAAACAAAAGTGCTCAGTAAGTAATTTTTTGAAGATAAGAATAGTATTAGCAGATAGACTCATGTGAAAGGAAAAAAGGCTGACAAAATCATAAAATAAATAAATAAGTATAGGTTTGCATTCTATGAACAAGAGAATGAATCTAAACTTCTTGAAAGCAGGGAATATTTTACTTTTGTTTTTATAGATATACTATCTAGCAGATAGTAAGTGTTTAATAAACACGTGTTGATTGATTAAGTGATGGTTATACATTCAAAGCCATTTTAAACCTTGAGAACAGACATCTTACCTTTAGGAAAGTAGAAACACCAGTCCAGGGTTTTGTACCATGGCAATCTGGTGAAACCTTCTTAGAATATTGCATTGTACATGCATTACAAAAGAAACCAAATACACTGAAATATTCTTACCAAAATTAAAAAAAAATTAGTTCTTGGGTTCCGTTAGAGAAACCTAATAATAATTTATTATTATATATAATAATATTAGGTATAATAAATTAGGCATAATGGTCTATAAAGCCATTATCACTATCTAAAATAAAGACCATGACAACATGCATAATACAAGATATTCTATGACATTACAATATTCCATCTCCCATTGAAACTATTGTTTATAGATGTGAAATTAAAACTCTAACTGCCTTCTTGCAATTTGAATATGTGAAGCTCTGTGTTGGTTAAAAGCATTTTTCAATCCAACATTTAGGCATCTAAACTAACAGCATGAATATTCATCTACCAACATAAGAGTTAGGCAATCTCAGAAAGTCACTGATGGACAGGAATAGTATCTCCTTTTAGATGATCCATAAAGTATCACATGCAAATGGCATTCAAGCAATCTCAAATGACAAGTGGTAAACAAACTTGCTGTACCTACATTTGCATCCTCGTGGCTGTGGCCATTGGTCTCGGCTAATTCCTTGGCACTTTTTAACTGCAAAGTGTAAGTAGAAAGGACAACAAATAAACAAAGAGACATATTACTTGAGAGTATACTGCCCTGATGGTTAACTCTGATTTATCTGAGGTTGCATTTTATAAGGCTTCCAATGAGAAAAGCAGATGGGCTGCATAATCCTAAAGAGCCTTTTCTAAAACCAGTTTGAAACTAAAATGTTCTGAAGGTTTATTAGTTGTTTTACACACACACACACACATACACTTTCACACACACACACACAAACAAGTTCTGGACATTATTGTTTTTAATAATAACATTAAATGGTTTCAAAGGCATAAAGTAGAAAAAATTAGCTCTCAAAAATAACAAATGATTCCATTTATTATTCTTATTACTATTAATTTAAACTCTGCAGTGTTTGCAAGTTGCCACTAGCTCAATGGTGTTGTACTAATCATTATTTTTGAATGATATATTTGTTTTGGGTTATTTAAAATACCCCTGTTACTGTTCAGGCCCTCATCGAGACTATCTCAATATATAGAATTGCTTCCTGGGGTAAAGGAGGAGGAGATCTTATGTTTCTTTATTGGGAGGAAGAATGGGGAAGATTTGGTCACTGATGCATTTAGAGAAAAGCTATTTTTCAGATGAGATTTTTAACAGTGAACATTTGGAAATGCCAGTCTTCCTCCTAGAAGGCTCACAAATAATCAGTTATCAAGAGTTTCCAGAAACCCTTTAATTGGCATTTCACCCCAGCCTGACTGAAAGCAGATATTTGGGTGGAGGAAACAAGGGAGGGGTAGGCCATCTTTCCAGCTGTCTGCCTACATTTCCTTCTGCTTTATACAGGTCTGTCATCTTTTATGCCCTAAATAAAAGCTTCATGGTAGGAGATAAATGCTCAAAGCGTGGATGGGGGAAAAAAAAAGAAAATGACAAGACTCTTGCATACATATCAACGCTGTGTAAGATTTAAAACATCTGCTGTTTCTGGTTATTTATGTATTTTAACCATTCTAGTTTCCTTAAAGCAGACCCATAGTCATAGCCTGGAAGTCCCACCGACTTGACTCTGAGCAAGAGAAAGCTTTCAAAGAGCAGGAAGGGGACCAGGGGCAGCTGATTCCCAGACCAAAAAGTTTGCCATATCCACAACTGAGCCACCTAGCTGCCCCTTCTTCATGAGTTCATATACAGCCTCAGGTGATAGCTGTGTGACCTTGCATAAGTCACCTAACCTTATTTACCTCTGCTTCCTCATCTGTAAAATGAGCTTGGGCAGGAAATGGCAAACCTGGAGTGGTTTGAGTGTCTCTGCCAAGAAAACTCCAAATGAGGTCATGAAGGGTTGGACATGACTAAAAATGACTGAACATCAAAATCTACCAATAAGGGCAAAGAAAATTCTTCTGACAGCATGACCAAGTCTAACAGAGCCTATCACCTTTACAAATTCAAGAGCATGTGGGGGGAAAACTGGAAGAGAATCTTTAGTTTTCTTCACAGTTCAACTCTTTCTGATCCCCATAAATGCTAATGCTCTGTTCTCATTACATTTTATTTTTTACATGTATTACATATTATTTATTCTATGAGTGTGTGTACATATAATATATATATATACACATACATATATTCTTACATAGACATATTCTTTCCCTGAGTAAAGTTTAAGTTCTATGAGGGCAGGGATTGCTTCACTTTTCTTGTATCACCAGGACCTAGTTCCTGACATAGATATAGATACAGATATAGATAGATAGATATTCATTCATTTATTTAAAATATTTTCATTTTTGTGGAGTTCCTGAGTAACAAACTCCTTCCAATTCTTCAACTTAAGAATCTTAAAGAGTTGCCAGAGAACACTGGAAAATAAAATAATTTGCCTCAATTTATAAGCCAGGATATGTCAGAAGCAAGATTGAAAACCTAGTTTTCCAATGAATTTATGAAGTGCCTACTATGTACCTCAGTAGTACATAGTAGGCACTTAATAAACAAATGCTGATTTCTTCAGTGTGGAGAAACTCTTTCTTTGTCAAAATCTATACTAAAATCCACAAAATAAGGTAATCTTCTGTGCAGAATTTGAACCTGGATGTTCCTAACTTCAAAGACAGAACCCTTGACTATAAAGAGAGATTCTAACTATATTGCTCTAGAAGTCTATGACTATGAATGTATCATACCCTGCCCCATTTCCCATATTCCATTATCCCTTTGTCTTCCTCTGGTCTATTTTATTTCACCTTCTTTTCATTTATCTACCCAATTTCTTTTTAACATTTATCTCTTTCCTTGACCCCTTCAAAGGCAAATCATCTACCCTACCCAAAATTAGTCATACCATTATACAGAATCTGATCACTCATTTCCCTTTGCCCTGACACCTTTCTGCTTGCTTGCTCATAGCTTCCAGGAGAAAAGGTTTCTATATATTCTCATCCTCACCTGCCTTTGAAGTGTGGATGCTGATCTAAAGACCCATCTTAGAACAGGTAAGGATGCCTGTCTTAGGCTAGCTAGAGTATCTGTCCCTCTCTCAGAAGAAGGGGTTGGTCCTTCTGATTGGTACTATTATGTGTGTGTGTGTGTGTGTGTGTGTGTGTGTGTGTGTGTGTTTATGAGAGTGGAGAAGGAGAGATAAGGCTTAATTTGAGCGGTGGGACGCTACCATCATCATTAAGCTTACAACCATGTGGGAGACTTGTGAAACATACAAATTGACAATATGATGAATATCCAAAATTATAAACATATAAAAACATTAAAACTTACTAAATTAGAGGGAAATAAGGTATAAACAATCACAAGAGCTTGATAATTCAATGGAAAAAATTGAATTAAGAGCAAATTCTCTTTGGGGGCCAGTGCTTGGGTCAGAGCCTGGCTGCTGACCTCGTCTTTTCAGTCACTCTCCAACTTGTGACCATGGCTTTAAATAGAAAAAAATCAATAAAATATACCAAAATTCAGTATTGCCTATAAAGTTTCTTGAGGACAAGTATCATATCTTTTTTCATGAAAGATCACTGCCTTCATTAATATTATTTAAAATTATTCCTTGAGTACGTAGTATCTACAAAAGCAAAATGAAAGGATTGCAGAATAGAATAGCTAGGCAGGCAATGAAGAAGTATTTATTGATGGTAAGGACAGTATCCAATACTCATTCATCAGGCCTTTAGGAAGCTATTTATGCACTCCATTAAAGACTATACTGAATTCATTTGCATATTCATCTCCAGTTCATATTTTCTCCTGCCCATTTTTGATGAGGAAATATCTTTTTTTTTTATTCCACATAAATACCTTTGAGAGGCTGTTGTGGAACAAGTATGAGCAAGCCCCCAGATTTCCAGTCTGCAATTTGAGGGAATAATAGTAATATACTCTCAAGTAACATGGCTGTGGAAACTCCTGTAATGGCAGTCTCTAGAATTTACAGTTATTTACTTAGAACGTCTTACTTCTCAAAGTCTCAGTTTCTTCATATGTAATATGAATAGATGGTCTGCCTTAAATTTTATAAGTAAAGATGATGTCAATAATGGAGATTGGGGTCTGGACCTGAAGATGTATGGCCTGCACCTCATAGCATCCTATACACTAGGACTTTTTGTGCCTATCTATGTCACTGGTGGACCCTCACAACTGACCACTATGCAGATTAGATTTATGCTTTCTTGATGTCTTTTGCTTGAAAATCACCACCCTCAATTTGATGAGTGGAATAATTCTTGAATTGTTTTTTAAGAATTCTCTACCATTGGATGGGATTTAAGCTAAAGGCATCAATTTTATTTGGTGGAATCTCAAATGTGTTATAAAGGGACCAAACAAGTTGTGTGAGGTCATTCAGAAATTTTTCCTATGGGCTAAGAAGCAATCTTCTGACTTCTAGTTCAGTATTATAATCTGGAACATTTATGTCAATAAACCTACCATTTTATCAGAGGCTTGACCTTTGGAGAGGATTCCAGAGTTAGGATATTAAACTAAGGGATATTGAGGAGGATTTTTCAGAAATTTACCTATCCTGTTGGATGACTAAGTATCTTTTTTTGAACATCTATAGCAAGATTTTTTTTTTGAAGAAGTGATTCCAACAATCTCCAACATAAGGAATTCTTCTAATCTAAACCATTCATGGAGCAACTGAAGCCAATTTCTCTTTGTTCTATTCTTCTAGAAATGGAAAACAGCTGGCCCTCAGTCTCATCTACATAATGAACAACCTCTCACATACTTGAAGACCATTATCTACTTGTCCTTCTTTTCTCTATCTATAATCTCTTTTACATATGTATGAATGTGTATAAGTAATTTCCGCAAACTTTCTCCATAAAGACCTTATTTTTCATTACTATAATTATTTTTACAGTCCCAATCCAAGCTCTGCATTTACTGTCTAGGAGTACCCAGGGCACTATGCCCAAGCCTGAGTATAATTTTTCTATATGTTCTTCATTCTTTGTTCTATCTAGTTTATCCCAGAATTTAGTAGTGTTCCTGGGTTATTTCAAAATTCAGAATCTACTCAATGATTGGAATTGAAACTTTCTAATCAAACTGAAGAATTCGAATAATCTTTGTCATCAGGAGGAAAATAAAGAAATTCTATAGCTGTAAAAAAAAAAAAGAATAGAACAAAGGGAACAAAACATAGAATGAAACACATAGTAGGGGTATAATAATGTTTGCCAGATATTTTTACTGATCATCTCTTTTGTACAATGCAAAAGATGAGGTTGAGACTTTCAGGTATGGTTTCCAGGTCTGTTTTATATTTTGATAGCTTGGGGTAAATGGGATTCATTTTATTTTTCAGTTCACTCTCTCATATAGATCCATAGGAATCATAATAAGATAAACAAGGCTTTTGTTTTAGCAAGTAACTCTTTCCCATAAGTTTCCAATGGTTTGAAATAATGCTTTCAAAAATTTCCTTGAAAATTCAGAAGCACATATCAAATTACTTGCTGTCTTGGGGACAAGGGAGGTAAGGGAAGGAGGGAGTAAAATTTGGAATGCAAAGTCTTACAAAAATGAATGTTGAAAACTATCTTTACATGTATTTGGAAAAATAAAATACTATTGAAAATTTAAAAAAAGAAAATTCAGAAGCACTTAATTCAAGAAAATGGTAATTACAAAATTAATTTCATTGAATCAAAGCCCTTCTTTAAAAAATATTTGAAATCACTAGGCTCAGATCTGGCTGGAAATACTTTCTCTCTATGAAATATCATGAAAATATTATCTTTTGATATCTTTTTTATTTACATAGTATTCTTTAAATGAAATGCCCCCACACATGTATACACACACACATTATATATGTACTTTTACACGTTTGTATACTGTCTCCTCCCTCATTGTATTGAGAATTCTTTTAGGGCAGGGACTATTTTTGTTTTTCTTTGTATCCCCAGTACTTAGCCCAGTGCTTTGACACATAGTGGGTATTTAACAAATGCTTGTTGATTTGATTCCTTAGAACCAATAATTACAGTGAAAAAATAAAATAACCCTAAATTTGGTAAGTCCCAAAAGATTGGGCTTGCTCTCTGCAATTTCTTTTAACCTAATCAAGATCCATTAGGTCTGTGATAGGGAACAAAGATCAGTGCTGGAAATACATTTCAAGAGCTTTCTCTGACTTCCAACAGTTAACTCCCCTCCTTCTCTAGTACTGGAGATGGAGGGTTCAGGTTTCCCTGAGCTGCTGAGTGATCCATCTTCCCTTGCTGTAAGACAATACTTTCAAATCCACTTATCAATGTCAGGCCACACTTTAGTATCAAAGAAAGCCCGAATGGAATGATCAGATTTACTGACTATAGAAAAGGTTTGCTTCTCACTGTAGTTAGATAAGTCCCCTGATACCCAGGTGATTTTTTTTAATGTCACTATGAATCAATCTTTTGTATACATGTGTCTGCAGAAAGACCATAGGCTATGCTAAACTCATTTTCCTCACAATTAGACTTAAAAGGAAACAATTGTCTATTTTGAAATAGGTTTGCTTTCTCAATATTTTTTAAACTTCATCACAATTCATTTGTCTTCTGGGAGAAATCACACATCACTGGTGTATGTTGCCTTTTGAGGTATTGAATTGAGGACAAAGGCAGCAGGCCCCAGGGTTGCAAATTCCACCCAGCTAAGACAGGAGGGGGTTTGACAAGGTATAGGCAAATTATACAGTAGACTAACTTCAGCCGATATTTGTATAAATGAAACACAAGGGAGACATACAAATGTGTCTGAATTGATGGATAAATTAGAGTTGTCCCATTCATTTAATAGTTCACCTGTTCCTGTAGAACTTTCAATAATGCTTGTGTGTGACTTTGTTCCTCCTTTGCTTGCTCCAGTTCAGACTTTTTGTTTTTCAGTTCTTCTTGGATGGTCAATAATTGCTGTGAATATAAAAGGGCACATGATTAGGGAGTTCAGAGGCCAGGGATTTTTCAAACAGTCACAACATCAATTCAATCATTAGAGAATGATTCTCTGTTTTCTGTATAATTTCCCCTCTACTGCAGTGCTCTAAGGAGGGTTACATTTCTTAATTCAAGGCTGTTATTTGTTATATTAAAGCACCAAACTCTGGGGTATTATATCTTCCACAGAGGAACTGTCCTATCCTTTTGAACAAATTTTTTATTTGTAGAAACACAATCTGTGATTTTAAAAGACTAAGGCAAATACTAGCAGTCATAAATAATTTTAAAAGCACAGACCTTTAATATAATTAGTCACTGGCCTAAAGACATTCCATTCTCTGTAAAATTATATTCTATGAAGCTACCATACCAAGTTGCTGGAAATGGTAACGATCCTTTTTCCAACTCTGTTTTGATGGTGATGTCTTATATTAGATCAGCAAGACTGAAGTCCAACAGCAATCAATAGATCAGCCAAGAAAACTGCTGATACAAGCCATCAAAACACTAAGCTTTGACCCGTGTGGCTATTTTTAAGCAGGAACACTCAAAGTATTTCTGGGACCGAGGATGTTTGTAAACTCTGGGCTTCTTCTCACCCACTGAACTGTAATTCATGTGCAGGCAGGCAAACTTCAGCTGCCTGAAGCCATGGAGTAACCATCTCTGTTTCATTGGAGATCCTTTAATTAGAATCTTACACAGATATTTGAGCCCAGCTCCTTGGCCCCCAAATCAGTCTCCTTTCCACCATACCATGCTGCCTTCCTCTTCATGAACTTTAAAATAAAATCTCTTGGAAAACAATGATTTTTTTTGAAAACAATGGATGAGTGGGTTGAAAAGAAAAAAATTCTATTTCTTTCGTGATTATCCATAATCAACCCTGTATTGATAATAACATGAAAACATCCAAACATTCCTGATTCAGAGTTAGTGAGCTGTTTTAGGTGTTAAGGAGGCTTCTTCAGTGTCTCATCAAGTCTGGCTGCACAGTAACATGCTGATCATGGACAATGAATTCTGGTTTGCTGAAAAAAACAACTAGAGGGATTCAAAGAAATTTTCAAAAACTTATCAGATCAGAAAAAAAATCATCCAGAAGAAATGCCACGTGTCGTATGTATGTGTGGCTTTTATGTTAGGCATTTATGCTCCTGCATTTCTAGCCTCAGTAACAAAAATTTCATTTTTTATGTGTAAGTAGCTTTAAGAATTTCTCACTCCAATTTACCGTTTTACCACTCGGTAGATTTGGTGATATCCCCATCAGCTAATATATTCATATGACAATTTATATGACAACCCATTAAAGGACAGAATCTAGAGAGTTTACTCTGACACTGAACCAGCTATCTACAAATAATAAATGGCTAACCAATGGGGCAAGATACATATCTTTTTTTTTTCATGTTTTTCAGAAACATTTTGAAGGAGTTTGCAAATACAAGGTAAGTTTTCAGTTTTCATGGGTCCTTATAAAAATAGGATTCGCATTCCTGTCAAAAAATAAACTAAATGAAGAGTGAGAAAACTGCATCTTCAAGTTTGGTATCCTTGAATCCGATGTGTAATTCACAATAGCTTCCAACAATGGAAATGAGATACTATGAAAACTTATCAAGAATGGGAATTTCTTACATTATAATCTTATTCACAGTGCTTAGCACAAGGTCAGACACAAAGCTGGCTCTCAAAAATACTTATTGATTGACTGAATTCATAAAAATGTGATGGCCTGATTACTGTCTAGATGATTTATTATTTTTTTTATGAATTCCTTCTGTCCTTGTTAATGCACAAATACAAGAAGGATCAGTAATTGAATACAGCAGGAATCTGTGATTGCCTCAGCATGAAGAATTCCTTCTAACCCTGACTAAGTCTAAGGGAGTTGCCTGAAAATTACTGAGAAAATAAGTGATTTATGCAGAATTATAAAGCTAGTATGAGTGTTATTTGAACCCAGGTCTTTCAGATAATAAGCCCAGAATTCTATTAACTATTCCAGATGGCCCCCACAAGGAATGGCTGAGGAAATTATGGTATATAAATGTAATGGAATATTATTGTTTTATAAGAAACATTCGGCAGGATGATTTCAGAGAGGCCTGGAGAGACTTGCATGAACTGAGGCTGAGTGAAATGAGCAGAACCAGGAGATCATTATACACAGCAACAAGACTGTGTGATGATCAGCTCTCATGAACTTGGCTTTTTTCAACAATGTGATGATTTGGGCCAGTTCCAATAGACTTGTGATAGAGAGAGCTGTCTGCATCCAGAAAAGGAATGCTGAAAACTATCTTTGCATGTATATTGAAAATAAAAAGCTATTATTAAAAAAACAGATTGCACCCACAATACACCCTGGGTTCAAAACCCATCACAAACATTGACTACTTGAATGACTTAAGGCAAGTCTGCAAATTGAGGGGACTGGGCTAGATGGCCTCTGAGAGACTTCTAACTATATTTGTGACCCCATTAACAAGTGGTCAGCTGTAGGAAGTTGATGACCTTTAACTTTAGGACCTCAGTCACTGGAGTCAGTGGCTGTGACTGAAAATGGCTTCTCAGTTATGTATGGCATACGTATGGAATGTCTAAATCAGCACAGGCTTTCAACATGAGGAAGTTTTCAAATACCAGCCTGGAATATCTGTGAACAAATGCCAGGCCTGGTGCAATTTGGCTGCTTCCTGGATCTTGTCACCAATCAACCTACGGGTGAGTGTCTTGTTGGGAAGCTCACCAGTGATGCCTTGAGAATTTAGAAGGGTTTATTCTCAAGGATCTCTCTGGTGGATTCCCTCGAGTGTTATCTAAATAATGGTTCATAATTTCCCAACAATCTGAGATTTACAAGGCATTTTCCCATGTGTGAGGTGGGTAATGCAAATATCTCCATCATTTTATAGAGCAGAATGGAGACTCGGAGAGCCCCATGGCCAATATAACCCTCTTACATTCTGTTTAATATCCTTTATCCAGATTTATTAATTCAATGCTGTCATTGCCTGGATTGTGGCTCAAGGAGGGATGACCTCAGTGTTGTTACAATGATCTCAGTGTTAGACAACATATTTATGGCCAGTTCTCGAAAATGGTAAAGACTTCAAGGTCTTTTTATAGGTCAAATGAATTAAGGGACCGTTGGGAATTGCATAGTGGATACTACCTCATGGGCTTCATTTGTTGCAATTGCACCTATATGGGTGTAAATCTTGGGTTTTCCTATTACTCCAGAGAATTAATTCAAAGTCTAGAAAGTAAAAGTGCCACGCAGGAGTCACATAGAGTTTGGCAACTATTATTTTCGTATACATGAGTACACATGAATACTATTAAAGGAATATGGCTATTCCCATTTAAAATCTTTTTGGTTCACTTGTGCTAAAATGAAGAAGTTGCTATTTACTTTTTTAACCAAGAGGAAAGTATTTCTGAACAAGGTCATGAAAATACATTCAGTAAGTTAGTGTTTTGTCATCTCTTTCCTGTTCCCTACTCACAAAAGGAGCAATACTATTAATGATTTAAAAAATAGCTACCATCTGGAGTGTCTCTGTATTCAATATCATTAATGGTGGCTAATTTATTTCTAAAACAAAAGCTCATGAATCTAGTATTTGTGCCTATTGCAAATAGGGCTTGAGTCAAGCAGCTGCAATTTTCCCTTCATCTGGATGACCTGGGAAAACAGTGGGATAATCTAAACCTGGCTAATTGAAAGTCACTCTCTTTGTTTCTTTGCATTTGAAATATAGAAAGCTTTATAATTTGTGGGGTTTTTTTTGTTTTTTTTTTTGTTTTTTCAGGGGGAAGTGGGGTTGAATTGTCAGGTATTAGAGTACTCCAGATGACAAAAGTTCATGGTCATTGAGAGCAATGAGAACTTCGTTCGGATGACTGCCTTGCTATATTGGCTGACTGCGATGTGATTTCAATTTAACATTTGAGAATACAGCCTTAAACAGATGCAGCATTACATTTTGGGTGGTTTCAAATGAGTGGGTACCAATTAGACAATTATCCATATGTCAATCAAGATATAAATGCTCTGGTGGTCAATAAACAGGTAAATAAAATAGTAGACCTGACATATCGTGATTTTTCCAGGCCATAGACTTAATGGGAGCATTCTGTAATGCTCTTTGGGGAGACAAAGTCAGATGGGTAATGGGCCTTTTTCTTTGATGAATGAAAAATGCATTGCATTGGGCTATTTGAAAGTCTAGTATAAAGTGTCTCTTTTTTTTTTCCTTTCAGTTTTTCCAGATGGGAAAAGTATAGACACACATAAAGGTTAAATAAGTCAGCCCAGATCACTCTCCCAGGAAGTGACCTTCTACCTCCACCATCCAAATTTCCTGATTCTGCTTTTAGTCAGTGCCCTAGTAAGAAAACTGTACTGTCAGTTTGAAATGGAAATCAGGGCACGCCAAGCTCAAGGTCCTTGGAGCAACAGCATCTACCTGGGTATTCATCATTTTCAATGACTAGCCAGGCTGCTTGAAGCATGCTTTTCATGTATACATTGCGAGCCGTGTGGGCGATTTCACTTTGCTAGGAGAACGACAACCCCTTCATTTTCCTTTTTTCCTTTAATTTCATATTTTCATTCTAAACACTGTATTATCAGGGTGAGATTTTTATCTATCCAACAGATTAAAGAGGGTTACATTTCATGAAGGTTATAAGCAGCAATGCAAATTCTCACTCTGTGAAATAAGTCACAAGGAAATATGCTCAGGGAGGTGGGTTCCCACTCAAGTCCGCTGGTGGGATTTGAGGAGAGAGGATTTCCTTTTTGCTCCTTCTCTTCCTTCATTTGAGTATCTACTATGTACATAGCAATGAGGATGCTTTCTCTTAAGAAGCTTAAAACTGAGTTGAGGATATTAACTCTTCCTGACATCTATATTACTATATTATTGTTATTTCATCAAAGCATTTGATCATATTCTAAAAGCTTTACAAAGTCACTGTAATTTCCAGAGATTATTCTAGTTTATTCTGGGGAACAACATGTGTTTGGCTCATGGAAAGTCACTTGCATTTGAAATATATAAAGTTTTATAGTTTTTGTAGTTTATATATATAAAGCTTTATAGTTTTTATACTTTATATATATATATATATATACATATATATACATATATATGTATATATATATATAAAGCTATATAGTTTATATAGTGTTTTTTTTTTTTTCAGGGGGAAATGGGGTTGAATTGTCAAGTATTAAAGTGCTCCAGATGACAAAAGTTCAGTTTTTAGAATTGGCTACAAACAAATCTGTTACATGATACAACAGTAGAATATAATACCTACAGACAACTAATTGGCATAGTGGATGGTCATGGTTGGGCCTGCAGTCAGGAGGACCTGAGTTCAAAGCTGGTCTCAAACACAATTAGCTGTGTGACCCTGAGACTTAAGTCAGTTGACCTGACTCAGTTCCTTCAACAGTAAAATAGAGATAATAACAAAAGCTACTTCCTAGGGTAATTGTGAAAATTAAATGAGATATTTGTAAAGTGTTTAGCACAATGTTGAACATATAATGTCTAGTATAAATGACTTAGGCACTTAATATATGCTTATTCTTTTCCTAAATACATTTCATCCTAAATAGTTTCATTTACTCAAAGAGAATTTGTTAAGTATTTCCAGGCACTTTAGTAGATATTGAGATACAAAGACAAAACAAACCAACAAAAAACTTATTGCCCTCTTTTGAAAATAAATAAGAAAATAATATCCATATATAAGCAAATATAAAAAAGATGTTCAAAGTAAAAGCAAAATGATAGGAAGTTAAGTAATGGCCCCAAGAACTCTGGGGAATCATGAAAGGACTCGTGATGGGGAACAACAATTCCAGACTACAAATTACATTATAAAGTAGAAGTCATCAAAATCACTCAATGCTAGTGAGAAAAGAGAAAAGTAGATTATTGAAACAGAAATAATGGATTCAACAAACCTATGTTTGATGACTCTGAAAACATAAAATACTTAAGAAAGTATTTATTTGATCTGGAAAAACTAGAAAGCAGTTCAATAGAAATTAGGTTTAGACCAACATTTTATACTGTATTCTATAATATATTCAAAATCATAATATTTTCTGTAAATTAGAAGAGAAGCAAATCATATGATTTTTGTACCTATTAGATAGGGGATGAATTCTTAATCAAGAAATAGAGCCAATTATAAAAGACAAATTTTGATTACTTAAAGTTGAGAAACTTTTATAAAATTAAATGAGCACATCTAAAATAAGAAAGTAGTTAATTGGGGGAGGTAATGTTTTGTATCAAGTATGTCTGATTAAGGGTTGGTGTGCAAGATATACATACAGCTAACAGAAAGATATAAGATCAAAAGTTGTTCCCCAATAGAGAAGTAATCAAAGAACATGAACAAATAGTTCTCAAAAAACAAACAAAAAAAAACTGCCATCTATTAACAAGGATTTGAAAGAACATTTCAA
>JAJPUD010020379.1:1784-24817 GCA_023553655.1 Myrmecobius fasciatus | reverse complement strand
GGATGTGGGAAAACTGGGACACTAATACATTGTTGGTGGAACTCTGAACAGATCCAACCATTCTGGAGAGCAATTTGGAGCTATGCTCAAAAAGTTGTCAAACTGTGCATACCCTTTGACCCAGCAGTGTTTCTACTGGGCCTATATCCCAAAGAGATCTTAGAGGAGGGAAAGGGACCCACCTGTGCAAGAATGTTTGTGGCAGCCCTTTTTGTAGTGGCTAGAAACTGGAAACTGAAGGGATGCCCATCAATTGGAGAGTGGCTGAATAAATTATGGTATATGAATGTTATAGAATATTATTGCTCTTAAGAAACGACCAGCAGGACGATTTCAGAGAGGCCTGGAGGAACTTGCATGAACTGATGCTGAGTGAAACGAGCAGAACCAGGGGATCATCATACACAGCAACAACAGTATTACATGATGATCAATTCTGATGGACATGGCTCTCTGCAACAAAGAATTGTCTCAAACCAGATCCAATTGTTCACTGAAGAAAACCATATACACCCAGAGAGAGGGAAATGAAATATGGACCACAACGTCACATTTTCATGATCTCTATTGACATTTGCTTGTATTGTGTTGCCTTTCTCTGATTCTTTTTTTTTTCTTGTAGATAGGATTTTTCTTGCATAACTTCTCAAGCATTTCAACATTATTAACATGTAGTGGACTTCCTGCCATCTAGGGGAGGTGAGGGGACTTGGGTTAAAATTTGTAATGGAAAGCTTTGTAAAGATCAATGTTGGGGAACTACCGATATATATGTTATACAAATAAAAAGCTTTAATAAAAAAAAAAAGAAAATTTCTGTTTTTCCTTTTCCATACCCTCTTACAAAGATCTCATTCCCTTTACCCATTTTTTTCTAACTATCTTTTAATATTCTTTTTGAAATCTTCCAAGAAAGCCTTGTGAAATGGCTACCAAGTCATATCTTCCTTTGGTCTTCATCTGGAGTTGATTTGTCTTTAGGAACCTCAGGATTTCAGGTCTGTTCTTCTCTCTCTCCATAAAAGTTGTCTATGGTGAGTTTTTTTTTTGTTCATCTTTTTTTAATGGTTGAGGTCTGCTTTTAATGGAAAGGAGCAACAGCTGCTTTATTTTTTCCTGGGGCAGTTCGGCTGACTGACTTCTAGTGCTAGGTAAATCATGGCTAGGTCCTGCATTTTTCCAGAGCTTGGTGGTAGACAATTTGCTTTTTGGAGCAAATCTGCCAAACCACCTGCTTGCAACCAGGAAAGAATAGCCTAAGAGGCTCACAGAAGATTCCCAGGTGTGTGGAAGCTTCAATGCTCTGACTCCCCACTTCAGTTTCTTTCCCGGTCTCCCTGTGTTGCTGTCTGGGCCTGGGTTAACTGTGCTCTTGCTTGTTTGAAACAGACCTGTTTTGAAGATCTTTCAAGGTGTTTCCTTGTGGAGATTTGTTGTACTCCAAATATTTGTGGGTCCTGTCACTTTAAAAACCAATTTAGAGGCTCAATCTACTGTTGGTTTGAGAGAATATCAAAGGAGTTCACAGAAAGTCGTGTCTATTCTCCTCCATCTTGGCTCTGTCAGACCAATAATTTTCAAATGATCTCTCCTGGATCTATTTTCCAGGTCAGTTGTTTTTCTCATGAGGTATTTCACATTCCCTCCCCCTTTTTTCCATTTTTTAAAATTTTGCTTTATTGTATCTTGATTTGTTATAACATCATTAGCTTCCATCTGCTCAATTCTAAGTTTTAAGGAATTATTTTTATCAGTGAACTTTTGTACCTCCTTTCCCATTTGACCTATTTTGCTTTTAAGGCATTCTTTTTATTCTTAGCCTTTTTTACCACTCTCAGTTCTCTTTTTAATTTTTCCTCTATCTCTCTTACCTGATTTTCAAAATCCCTTTTGAACTCTTCCTTGGCCTGAGCCCAATTCTTATTTTTTCTTGGAAGCTTTGAATATAGGCATTTTGACTTTATTATTTTCTTCTAAGTGTATTTTGATCTTCCTTGTCATCATAGTAACTTTCAGTGGTCAGAAACTTTTCTTTGTTGTTTGTTCATTTTCCTTGGCTATTACTCAACTTTTAACTCTTTGTTAAAATAGGACTCTGCTTCCAGGATGGAGGATGCATTGTTCCAAACTTCAGGAATTTTGCCCATTGTTTTCAGAGATCCTTCTAGGGACCTAATTACAAGCTTTCTTTTCTGCCCTGGAATTGTTAGGAGTGTCCCCTTTCCTCTGTAGCTTTAAGATCTAGTGTGCTAAAACAACAGAGTCCTTCCTTAGTGCTAGTAAAGAGGCCTTCTATGAGATGAAGTCTCCAGAAGTTGGCACCACTACCACTGCCCATACCCTCTTCTGATATACTGGTTTACTAAGACCCCCTCATCCTATTTATAGACCTTTCTTGCTGACCTCCCAAGTCATCTTTGCTGTCTCTGGACTGAGAGGTCTGGAAAACACTAGCGCTGCTTCTGATTCAGAGGTCCCAGCCCAGTTTCTCCTTTGCTAGTATTGAGGTTAGGGGGCAGAGCCAAGATGGTGGAGTGAAAAGGTGACTCTCTGCATCTTCCTCTGATCTTCTCTCAAACCAACAATAAAATAAGCCTCTGAAGTGATCTTCAAGTCAACAAATCCAGAAATATTTGGACACTGCTTTCTGAAGAACTTCATACCAGGTTTGTTTAACTCGGACAGAAGGATAAACAGTGGACTCGGTGAAGGCCGGAAGTGAGGGTGGGACTCAGCTCATTGTGGCAGAAACTCCAAACTCCAAACACCTGGAGTTTATCTGAGGCACTCTAAACACTCTGCCCTGATTGAGGGCAGGTGTTCTGGCACACTTGCCGTGTTTAAGGAGTAATTCGGACTTAGTCCTAGCCCCCACTGGCCCAGCACCTTAAGTTAATTTGTCGAATTGCCCCAGGGCAAAGAACTTCAGCTGCCACTTTTTCCGAGCCTTAAAGAGACATCCACACTGTGTAAAAAAATGAAGAAGCAAAAGAGAGCTCTCAAAATAGACAGCTTTTATCGAGAGAAAGAAGGGCTGACCCCAGATCCTGAGGTTCCTTTAGACAAAACTCCAGAGGAAGTTATTAAGGACCATCACTGGTCCCTTTTTCAAAAGGCCTTTATGGAAGATTGCATAAAGAACCTCAAAAGAGAGCTGGAGGATAAATGGGAAAATAAATTGAAATCAGTGCAAGAAGGATATGATGCCCTGCAAAAGAGATTTGAAAAAGACACCAATTTATTGAAAAATAAAATTAGTGAAGTGGAAAAAGACAATAATACACTGAAAAATAAAATTAGTGAAGTGGAAAAAGAGTGCAATGAACAAAAAAATTCAATTGGCCAGTTACAAAAGGAGCTTAAAAAGGTAACTGAAGAAAACAACACTTTAAAAATAAGAATTGAACAAATGCAAGAGAATGACTCAATAAGACTTCAAGAATCAAACAAAAACAAAAAAATGAAAAATTAGAAGAAAATATGAAATATCTCCTAGGAAAAACAACTGACTTGGAAAATAGATCTAGGAGAGACAATCTAAGGATTATTGGACTTCCTGAAAGCCATGATGAAAAAAAGAATCTAAACACTATCTTCCAGGAAATCCTGAAAGAAAACTGCCCTGAAATTGTAGAATCAGAAGGCAAAATCACCATTGAAAGAATTCACCGATCACCTCCTGAAAGAGATCCCAAAATTAAAACCCTAAGGAATATCGTAGCTAAATTTCAGGACTATAGCACCAAGGAAAAGATTCTGCTAGCAGCTAGAAAGAAACAATTCAAATACCGAGGATCAATAATTAGAATCACACAGGATTTGTCAGCCTCCACATTGAAGGATCGAAGGGCCTGGAACCAGATATTCCAAAGGGCAAAGGAACTTGGATTACAGCCAAGAATAACCTATCCAGCTAAAATGAGCATTATCCTCCAGGGAAGAAGATGGTCATTCAATGATATAGGTAAATTTCACCTATTTCTAATGAAAAGACCAGATCTGAACAAAAAATTAGACATCCAAACACAGAACTCAAGAGAAGCATAAAAAGGTAAAAAGGAAAGGACTCTTGAGAACTTTATTTCAACTATGTGGATACTTAAAGTTTGGAGGCATAATTAACTAGATATTACTTTGATAATATGAAAAAGAAAACTAGAGGGGGAAAGATTTTCATACTGGGGAAAAGAGGGAAAAAGTGGTAAAATAAGAGCTAGTATTCAGGTTAGGGTTACACTAGCATTGCTTGAGCGGGGGCTGTGAGCTGGACTCTTACTCTGGTTTCACAGATCTTTTATGATGGGCTTCCAAGTCATCTTTGGTGTCTTTGGGCTGAAAAGTTGAGAAAATGCCAATACTGATGCTGATTTTGAGGTCCCTAGGCTTGTTGTTGCTTTTCTAGGGCTGAGTCCAGTTCAGACTGTGCTGGTGCAGTCTTTATTGAGACTGTACTGGATTCCCAAATGGTAACACAGATCTTTCCTGATGATCTTCTAAGTTGTCCTTGGCTTGAAAATGTTCTACTCCATCTTTTTTGTGTGTTCTTGTGCTCCAAAATTTACTTAGCATCATTATTTAAAAGAATTTGGAAAGGTTTGGAGGACAGGTCAGGGACTTCTTGCCTTTAGTCTGCCATTTTAATTCTGCCTCCCTTCAAATCCTTATTTTCAACCCCATCATTTCTTCTAAATTGTAATCCTAAATTGCTTGATGAAATTTACACCTGATTGTCTCATCAGTATCTCAAATTTAACATGTAATTCTGAGTCATATGACTAACAAGATGGAAGATTATACATTTCTAAGATTCTCATGACTTCTCAAACCTCTCCAAAACAGAAATTATGTGAAAGAGATAAAGCAGTTTAGCTATCCTTAGTCTAGGACAGACAAAAAAACAATAAAGAGGTAAAAATTTGATAAACTAACTACAGAGAAGACTAACCTTTAACTGACTGTACAAGCTGAAATATGGACTTACAAAAGAATTCCTCCTCCCAGTATCTTGGAAAACAAAGAGGCAGAAACTTGTGCTATTTGGAATTGTAGTACTCAACTAGAGTACTGAGAAATGAGGAGAATGGGACAGAGCACCACAGTGTAAGTGAATATACTAGGCTTCTAAAGGAAACAATCTAGCATCAAAATAGGACTAGATCTCTTTTCAAAAACTGAGGTTGGTGAGATGTGAATTGTCCAGTATAGGAAAAAGTTGAAAATCCTTTCTAAACCAAACTCCGGGGAAACTGCAATGTAAGACGAAAGAGTCAGAAAATGAGAAAAAGAGAAACATAAGTAAGGAAAGTCCTAGAAGTAATAAAGATTTCAGGAGGAAGAAAACACAACTAAAGACCTTGAGCATAACCAGCTTAATCAATAGGAAAATATTAATAACAGAATAGAATATGACCTCTAGATCATCTGAGCAATTTCAAATATTTAAAAATAAATATTTTAAGACAAAGGAAAATGAATTAACACTTGATGAGGCAAAGGATTCTGAGGTTTTCCAAGAGAAGAGTCTTCTCTAGTGGCATGAAAGAGAAATAAGAATTATAAAAGTCTAATTAATAAGGTGCATGGCAAAATGATAGGCAACATTAGAAAAAATACAACACCCCTACCCCCAAAAAACTTGTATTCATAATGGTAAGACCCACCAAAGAAACAAAAAAGGAAAATAATTGATTAGAAACACAAATACACTGAAGTTAATGACAATGGGATGAAAGAGATGAAAAAGAAATGATATTAAAAGAAAATGATCTCCATGTAAGAAAGACATATACTATGTAGAAGGTAAGATTCATATTAATGAATTAAGAATCATAAATATCCCAGAATAACACAAGTCAAAAATTTGAACCCCATAATAGAAGAAATAATATCAAAAATTGCCTAGAACTTCTGAACACAGGAAACAAAGTGCTACTTAAAAGAATGCACTGCAGGAAACAGAGCAAACAGAAATATTTTTGTGGTGCAGTGCTGTAAACTCCAAAGACACATACTGGTAAAATTGGACAAATCCAATGAAAATAATAAATTCTATAAGTGGCCAAGCATGAGACATTCTTATATGAAGGAAAAAATTCCCAAACAAAATTTCACCTCCTCCAAAGATTTATTTTTATGTTGAAAACAGGCAATTTTTTGTGTTACTCAGGTTAGCAATGTGAGAGTTGTATTTAATTCTTTATTCTCCTTCCCTTATTCCTCATGTCCAATCAGTTGTGAAATTAGGTCAATCTTTCCTCCCAAACATCTTTTACATACATTCCTTTCTTTCTACTCTCATAATTACTACCATAATTAAGACAAATTCTCTGGTAAGAAAAATCATCACTTCTTTTCTGTACTATTATAATAGCTTCTTAATTTGTTTCCCTCTAACCAGTATTCCCCTTTCTAATTCATTTTCAAAAGAAAAGCTCCCAAAATATTCTACAAAAACACAGATTTGACCAAGTTATTTTCTTGCTCAAAATCTTCACTGGTTTTCTAACTTCTCTAATATAAAATATAAATTTGCCTTTTAAGATTCTTCAAAATCTGGCTCCAACATGTTTTCAGACTTATTTTGTGCCATTTTCCTTCCACATTTCAAAATAACTGGACTACATTTGAGCTTGACATTCATCATCTTGTCATGATGCTTTCATTTACCCTTTTCCCCATATGAGTGAGGAATTCCTTCAATTCCAAACTTCTTTTTCTTCTTTTTTCATATTTTCTTTTTTCCTAAATTGTTATTAAAGCTTTTTATTCACAAAATATATACATGGGTAATTTTTCAACATTGGCCATTGCAAAACCTTCTGTTCCAAATTTTCCCCTACTTCCCTCATCCCCTCCCCCAGATGGCAAATAGTCCAATACATGTTAAATATGTTAAAATATATATTAAATTCAATATATGTATGCATGTTTGTATGGTTATTTTGCTGCACAAGAAAAATCCAATCAGGAAGGAAGGGAAAAAAAACCTGAGAAAGAAACAAAATGCAAGCAAACAACAACAGAAAGTGAAAATGTTATGTTGTGGTCCATACTCAGTTTCCACAGGTCTCTCCCTGGATGTTTATGGCTTTCCTCATCACTGAACAATTAGAACTGGTCTGAATCATCTCATTGTTGAAGAGAGCCACGTCCATCAGAATTGATCATCATATAGTCTTGTTGTTACCATGTATAATCTCCTGGTTCTGCACATTTCACATAGCATCAATTCATGTAAGTCTCTCCAGGCCTATTTGAAATCATCCTGTTCGTTGTTCCTTACAGAATAATAATATTCTGTAACATTCATATACCATGATTTATTCAGCCATTCTTCAATCGATGAGCATCCATTCACAAACTTTTTTTAAAATTAGTTTTGTTTACAAAACATATGCATGGGTAATTTTTCATCATTGACCCATGCAAAGCCTTCTGTTCCAAATTATCCCCTTTTTTCCCTATTCCCTCCCCTAAATGGCAAGTAGTCCAATACATCTTAAATATGTTAAAATATATGTTAAATCCAATATATGTATACATTCAATTCTAAACTTTATAATTTTTTTTAATATAAAGTACAACTCATATATCACATTTAGTAATCTCTTTTCCCTCCCAAATATTTTTATGACTCTATTTTTCTTCAAATTACCTTTTTGTGTATGTGTTCACATGTTACATTCCTTCAATTAAATGAACTATTTTTTATGGCAAGGGTAAGCTTTTGCTTTTAACCCCAAGAATTAACTTAATATCATGTACAATCTAGGAGTTAGTAAATAGTGTTTAGTTGAGTTGAATACCATGTAGTTTGTGGGGCAGAGTATGGTTTGGGATTTTGCAGCAATAGGCTGATTCTTTAAAAAATTGTCTAGAATCATGGAGGTGATTGTATTCTCCTGTAAAGAGAAAAATGTATTATAAAATCAAGCCTCACGCAATTTCATGGGCACTGATAATGGCAGTAGGAGTTTCCCCTTTATTCTCATTCTTCCTCCACTACATTGTATTCTATTAAGTCCTCTGTGTATTGGTGATAGTTTTAGACTTTCAAATTTGTGGCTCCAGCTGAAACCCCTGCTCATCTGATTTCAATTTTGTGATTACACATTAGTAAAGTGTTTTTCATTCTGAGTACATAAGTCACTTGTAGACAAAAATGAAAATGATGTTCATCAATTATGATAACTAAGTGAGATCTTGGTCTTCTCAAGATAAATTCTTTTTTATGGTTTTTTAATATGGGTTTTAATAAGACCATGGATTTAAAGAGGAGTATATCGCTCAAGATGGTGCTGTCATTTCAATTGAGAAGCCTTAATAATAAAGAACTACTCCATCATTATAATTTCTAATTATCACAGTCAACTGGCTAGAAAAATGAATTACTAGGAAGTATGTAGCCTTGTTTTGACCCACCTTCTCTTTCTGACAAATGCTGAGTCAGAATAACCTCAACAGGAACTAGTGAGGCATTTGTTTCTCCAAACTTAACTAAGTTTTAAATATCATTTCAAAGAAACTGTCATGGTGGGGGGAGGGGGGAGTGGAGCCAAGATGATGGCTCTAGAAAGCTGTTCAAACTTTCCTAGTTTCCTTCAAAAATCACATGAAACTAAGCTTCTGAACAGAGTCTGATGGAATGAAACCACTCTCCATCTCAAGACAGATTGGAAAAACTTCAAGAAAAATCAGTCTCTCTAGGGTGAAAAGGGTGTTCAATCCAGCTAAGACAGACTCTAGGAAAGCTGATAAATGGATTTTATTCACAGAAAATCAGCAACTAAGACCCTCAGTCCTGACTTAGAAAAGAAGCAAGGGGGTAGCCTCCAGTCCCAGCTCAGAAGGCAAACTTTGGGAAACCAGGCTATTTCTTGAAAATAATAGTAAAGCTACCCCAGCAAACACAAGGACCCCTGTGCTCAAAGCCAAGATTCAGAGCTGTGCAGGAAGCTTGGGACAATGCCCCCTTTACTTCAGGAGCAGAGATCAATCATAAAAAATAAAAAAGAAGAAATACCAAAAGAAAAGGAAAGAAAATGAGCAAGAACCAGAAAAGAATTTTGACCATGGAAAACTACTATGGTGATAGAGAAGATCAAAACACCAACTCAGACAAGGACAAAGTATCCACAGAGGAAATTTCAGAATATTATGAATTTGTCTTAAGCCCAGAGAGGGTTCTTGGAAGTGCCCATGAAAGACTTTAAAAAGGAAATAAGAGAGGTAGAAGAAAAAAATTGAGGAAGGAAATTAGAGATATGCATGAGAGTCAATAGCTTGGAAAAGGAAGGGAAAAAAATGACTGAAGAAAGCAATTCCTTAAAAAATACAATTGGCCAAATGCAAAAAAAAATTCCACTGAAGAAAACAACACCTTCAAATGTAAAATTAACCAAGTGGAAAATGAGATACAAAAGCTAACTGGAGAAAATCACACATTAAGAACTAGAATGAAGCGAATTGAAGCTAATGATTCTATGACAGAGCAAGAATCAATCAAATAAATTAAAAATAATGAAAAATGGAAGAAAATGTGAACTACTTCATGAAAAAACAGTCTACTTTGAAAATAGACCCAGAAGAGAGAATTTTTTTTTTTACATTTTTTTTTTTTTTTTGCTTTTTGCTGAGGCAATTGGGGTTAAGTGACTTGCCCAGGGTCACACAGATAGGAAGTGTTAAGTGTCTGAGACCAGATTTGAACTCAGGTCCTCCTGACTTCAGGGCTAGTGCTCTATCCACTGCGCCATCTAGCTGCCCCTAGAAGAGACAATTTAAAAAATATTGACCTACATTAATGCCATAACCAAAAAAAAGAGAGAGAGACTGGATAGCCTTCTCCAAGAACTCATTAAGCAAAATTACCCTGATATTCTAGAAAGAGAGGGGGAAATTCTCATTGAAAGAATCTATTGCTCACCTTCATAAAGAGATCCCACAAGGAAAACACCAAATACCAATTTTGGTATCAGAGAACATATATTGAATCAAACTTCCTTTGTCCCAGTAGAGGAAAATTACACATTTTGTTAAATGAATTGATTGTGTCACTTTGCTTAATTATTTTTTGTTGGCATAGAAGAATATTGTTGTAAAACTCCAGAACTACAATCTCAAGAAAAAATACTGCAAACTGCCAGGAAAAAAATATCTAGGAGCAACAGTCAGAATTACCCAGGATCTGGAAGCTCCAACAATAAAAGATTAGAAGGTCTGGAATACCATATTCCAGAAGGTAAAGAATCTAGGGTTACAACCAAGAATTAACTACCCAGTAAAACTCAGCATCATCTTTTAGGAGAGGTGATGGATCTTCAATGAAGGAAGAAACTTGAAATCATTTCTATCGGGAAAAAAAACAGAACTAAATAGAAAATTCAGTCTTCAAACACAGGACTCAAGAGAGACATAGAAAAATAAACAGGGAAAATATAGATTATTTAAAAGTTAAACTGTTAACATACCTAGATGGGATAACAATATCTGTAACTCTTGAGAACTGTATGTTACTGGGACAGAGAGGGGCATCACATGGAGGAAGGGTGTGGTTGTTAATGGTTTTTGATGTAATAATATCAAAGAAAAAGATATTAAGGGGTTCAAAAAAGGACTTTCCTAGAAAAAGAGGAAAGGAGAGTTTAATGGGACAATCAGATCCCATGAAGTACCACAAAAAGTCTATTACAATCCAGGAAAAGAAGGGATGGGGATGTACATTATTTGAAGCTTGAGCTAATCAATTTGGGCTCTAAGAGAGAGTAACTTAATCAGTTGTATATAGAAATTTATCTAAACCTGTAAAGAAGTAAAAGGAAAAAGAGAAAAGGAAAGAGAGGGGCAGGATAGAAGGGAGGGGAGAAACATCAGGAGACAACTTAACACAATGAGGGAAGAGGGTGATAGAAGATAAAGTAGAAAGTAGGATAGGTTAAAAAAACACTACTAAGAGAAAGAGAAGGGGTGATAGGATATAAGGTAGTGGGTAAGGAAGATAAAAAACACTACAAAGGACAGTGTGGAAAGAAAGAAAAAATATATGGGACAGAAGATAAGATGGAGAGAAACACAGAGCTGGTAGTCATAACTGTGAATGTGAATGGGATAAACTCTCCCATAAAACAGAAATGAATATCAGAGTGCATTAAAAAACAGAATCCTACAATATGTTGTTTACAAAAAACACATTTGACACAGAGACCCATACAGAATAAAGATAAAAGGCTGGAAAAGAATTTATTATGCTTAAGCTGAAGTAAAAAAACAAAAAAATCAGGGATAGCAATTCTGATCTCAGCTAAATCAAAAGTAAAAATAGATCTTATTAAAAGAAATGAGGAAGGAAAGTACATCTCGATAATGGGTATTGCAAACAAGGAAGTAGTTATGATACTAAATGTATATGCACCAAGTGTTAGAGCAGCTGAATTCTTAGAAAAGATTTTAAGCCAGTTACAAGAAGAAATAAAAAGTGAAACTATACTAATGGAGAAGCTCAACCTTCTCTTCTCAGAATGATACAAATTTAATGATAAAATAAACAAGAAATAAAATAGGGAAGTTAATAGAATCCTAGAAAAACTAAATATGATAGACCTCTGGAGAAAATTGAATAGAGGCAGAACAGAATACACCTTTTTCTCAGTAGTACATGGCATCTGCCCCAAAACTGAACATATATTAAAGCATAAAAACCTCACAATCAAATGAAGAAAGTCAGAAATAGTAAATGTTTCCTTTTTGGACCATAATTCCAAAGAAATTATATTCAATAAAGGGGCAGGGAAAAGTAGACCAAAAATCAATTGGAAATTAAATAATCTGGTTCTAAAAAATGAGTGGGTCAAACAACAAATCACAGAAACAATCCATAATTTTATTTAAGAGAATGATAATGATGAGCCAACATTACAAAACCTGTGGGATTCATCCAAAGCAGTTCTTAGGGGAAATTTTATATCTCTAAATAGCTATATGAATAAAATAAAGAAAGAGGAGATTGATGAATTGGGCATGCAACTAAAAAACATTGGGAAAAAAAAAACAAATTAAAAACCCTCAATTAAATACCAAATTATAAATTTTGAAAGTCAAAGGAGAGATTAATAAAACTGAAACTAAGAAAACTATTGAACCAATAAATAAAACTAAGAGTTGGTCTTGTGAAAAAAAACAAAAAAAAATAGAAAAAATAGAAAAATTAATTTGATTAGAAAAAGGAAAGGAAAAAAAAATCACCAGCATCAAACTGAAAGGATGAACTTACCAACAATGAAAAAGAAATTAAAGCAATAATTAGAAGCTATTTTCCCCAACTGTATGTCAGCAAGTCTGATAATCTAGCTGAAATGGATGAATATTTACAAAAATATAAAGTGCCAAGATTAACAGAAGAGGAAACCAATTATTTAAATAGTCCCATAAAAAAATTTAACAAGCCATTAATGAACTTCCTGAGAAAATCATCACTATTATTCAAGATTGTACTAGAAATGTTGACTTTAGCAATAAGAAAATAAAAAGAAATTTAAGGAATTAGAAAAGACAGTGAGGAAATAAAACTATCTCTCTTTGCAGGTAATATGATGATTTACTTAGAGAATCCTGGAAAATCTTTCACAAACCTACTAGAAACAATTACCAGATTTAGAAAAGTTGGAGGATATGAAGTAAACCCACACACATCATCAGCATTTCTGTATATTACTGACAAAGCCATCAGCAAGAGATAGAAAGAGAAACTTCATTTAAAATTATTGTAGATAAAATAAAATACTTGGAGGCCTACCTGCCAAGGCACATGAGCACAATTACAAAGCATTTATCTCACAAATAAAGTCAAATATAAACAAATGGAAAAATATCAGTTGCTCTTGAGTAGGCCGAGCTAATACAATAAAAATGACATTTCTACCTAAATTGATCTACATGTTCAATACCATACCAATCAAACTGCCAGAAAATTATCTTATAGAACTCAAAAAAAATAATAAAATTAATCTGGAAGAACAAAAGGTAAAAAATATTAAGGGAATTAATGAAAAAAGATACAAAGGATGGTGACAGCAGTATCAAACCTAGAATTATATTATAAAGCAGTAATCATCAAAACCATTTGGTACTGGAAAAGAAATAGAGTGGTGATCAGTGGAACTGATTAGATACAATGACACAATAATCAAGACCTTTCAAGTATTTGATAAACTCCCAAACTTCAGTTTCTGGAATTAGAACTCATTATTTGACAAGAATTTCTGGGAAAACTAGAAAATAATATGTCAGAAACTTGGGATGGAACTACATCTCACATCCCATACCAAAATAAGATCAGAATGGGCACATGATTTGAAAATCAATGATGATACCATAAATAAATTAGGAGAACAATGAATAATTTACATATCAAATCTTTGGAGAAGGGAGGAATTTGTGACCAAAGAATTAGAGAACATTATGAAAAGTAAAAATGGACAACTTTGATTACATTAAATTAAAAAGTGTTTGTACAAATAAAACCAACAGAAACAAAATTAAAAGGGAAGTGCAAAGGTGGAGGGAAAGCTTTATGGCTAATGTTTCTGATAAAGGTCTCATTTCTAAAATATGTAAGAAATCATGTCAAATTTAATAAGAATACATGTTATTCCACAATTGACAAATGGTCAAAGAATATGAACAGACAATTTTTAGATGATGAAATTAAAGCCATCTCCAGTCATATGGAAAAAAACCCTCTAAATTACTATTGATTATAGAAATGTAAATTAAAACATCTCTGAGGTACCACCTTACACCTCTCAGATTAGCTAAAATGACAGGAAAAGATAATCATGAACGTTAGAGAGAATGTCAGAAAATTAGAACACTAATGCATTGTTGGTGCAATTGTTAAATGATCCAACCATTCTGGTGAGCAATCTGGAACTATGTCCAAAGGGCTATAAAACTGTGCATGCTCTTTGACCTATCAATGTAATTACTGGGTCTCCGTCCCCAGGAAATCATAAAGGAGAAAAAGGACCCACATATGCAAAAATATTTGTAGCAGTTCTTTTTATGGAAGCAAAAATTGAAAAATGAATAGATGCCCAGTTGGGTAATGGTTGGACAATTTGTGATATATGAAAGTAATAGAATTATTATTGTTGTATTAAAAAAATGAAGAAGGCCTGGAAAGATTTGCATGAACTGATGCTGAGTTAAACAAGCAGAACTAGGAACAATGATAGCAAAAATGTATAATGATCAACTATGACAGATCTGGTTTTCCTCACTGCTTCAGTGATCCAAAACAATCCCAATAGATTTTAGACAGAAAATTTCATCTGCATCCAGAAAAAGGACTATAGAAACTGAATGTAAATCAACACATGCTATGTTCACTTTTTTCTGTTTTTTTTTCTTTCCCCTGTTTTTACCCTTTTACTCTGATTTTTCTCTCCCAATATGATTCATAAAAAACAAAGCATAATAAAAATAAATAAATTTAATAAAAAAGGACATTGTCCTTGTTATGTAATAATGTCCCAAGTCCATTCAACATCTTGATTGTGGAATATACTTTTACTACAAAAACCTGGGGGCTTTCTTCCAACCTTGAGTATCTAGGAACTAGCTACTGCGAAAGCTTTTCTTTCCTTAAAGAGTGAAGCAGTGAAAGGTTTTGGAGAGGATGGTGGAATAGGTCAGAAAATTCCAAGCTCTTCAGATCTTCTATTTTGCATTTGTTTTAAATTTAAAAAAAAAAGAAAAAAATGAAGCAGGTTTTTTAACTCTGGTGGATTCCAATCTTCTATGACATATTTGTTTTGGATCTGTTTATCACCCTCATGGCTTTAATACTAATTCCAGGAAGATTTACTGGCTTTAGTGGAAAACACACTTTTTAGTATTATGCTAGAACTCATCTGCAGTAGTCACTTGATCACTGTGGGATATGTTCTTGTTTGCAATGGGAGAAAAATCCCAGTGCTGCCTAAGTAGGCCACAACATGTTGATTGAAAAGTTCTGCCAACACTTTGCTAATTAAATGCTGGAAATGATGCAGGTTCATAGCCAACCCAAAGGGGCAAAATCAGGTACTTATAATGTTTAAGCCATGTCTGAAAGGCTCTCTGCCATCTATCCCTGGCCCTCAAAATAAGGAGGTTATAGGCCTCCTTCAAATCCAGTTTGGTATGGATCCATACACTAACAGCCTTAGCCAAAGGTTCTGAAATTAATGGAAGAGGATAGTAGTTACAGATGGTGAGTTTGATTGTCAATGTGGGAACACAATTTGCCATCCTTTTGAGGACAACAACAAAAGGAGGTGACCCGCTAGCAATTGGGAAGGTCAAATTAATTCTGTATTGGTACTTTGCAACACCTTAAAGTCTTGGAGAAGATCCTGTGAACTAAAAGGATAAGTGACTTGTCCATAATCCCAGTGAAAGGTGGCATTTGGACTAAGTCTTTCTAACTTGAAGGCCACCTCTTTATTTGCATCCCAGCATGCCTCTCAGCATAATAATTACAAATTCTTCTTTTTTTAAAAAATGCTATTTTCACACAGAATTATTTTCTTAGTGACACTAAATGGCTGCAAATAATCTCAAAAAAATCAAAATTACAAGTGACCCAAAGGACAATGGAAAGACAAATGAATATAAATGAATTAAAGCATATGACAAATAATTACATGCATAAAACATCATTAAAATATAAGAAAAACAATAACAGATAATATTTAAAAAGCATTTTGAGGTTTGAAAAGAGATTTAATGACATTAAATACCATCAAGGACACATATAAATCAGCAAGAAATTAACCCATATCAAGTGTGAGGAACAACAGATAGATAGACTAAGTACTATCTCAAAATACTATAGTGCATTGACTAGACCCACTTATGGAAAAGAATGAAGAAACATGGAAATTCATGGGAAGGTACAAGCATTATAAGAATGAGAAAGTATGGAGCTGTTATGTAATCTAGGTACTCTATTGATAAAATCTTGTAATCACCAAAAGTTTCAACTTAAGTATGTCATAAAAATATTTAAGTATATTATTGACAAAGTGTTAAACTTTGCTATTAGGAGCACTTAATGGTCTTGAATAAGATACTTAACCTCTCTGCTTCAGTTTCCTCATCTCTAACTATAACATAAGGTTGGCAGATAGATAATTTTGATTATATCAAGTCAAAAAGTTTTTGTACAAACAAAACTAATGCAGACAAGATTAGGAGGGAAGCAATAAATTGGGAAATCATCTTTTCATTTAAGGGTTCTGATAAAGGCCTCATTTCTAAAATATATAGGGAATTGTCTCATATATATAAGAATTCAAGCCACTCTCCAATCCAATGGTCAAAGGATATGAACAGACAATTTTCAGATGATGAAATTAAAACTATTTCTAGTCATATGAAAAGGTACTCCAAATCACTATTGATCAGAGAAATGAAAATTAAGACAACTCTGAGGTACCATTACACACCTGTCAGATTGGCTAAAATGACAGGAAAAGATAATGACGAATGTTGGAGGGGATGTGGAAAAACTGGGACACTGATACATTGTTGGTGGAACTGTGGATCCAACCATTCTGGAGAGCAATTTGGAACTATGCTCAAAAAGTTATCAAACTGTGCATACCATTTGACCCAGCACTGTTTCTACTGGGCCTATATCCCAAAGAGATCTTAGAGGAGGGAAAGGGACCCACATGTGCAAGAGTGTTTGTGGCAGCCCTTTCTGCAGTGTCTAGAAACTGGAAACTGAATAGATGCCCATCAATTGAAAAATGGCTGATTAAACTATGGTATATGAATGTTATGGAATATTATTGTTCTATATGAAACGACCAACAGTATGATTTCAGAGAGGCCTGGAGAGACTTGCATGAACTGATGCTGAGTGAAATGAGCAGAACCAGGAGATCATTATACACGGCAACAACAATACTATATGATGATCAATTCTGATGGATATGGCTCTCTACAACAATGAAATGTTTCAAACCACTTCCAATTGTTCAGTGAAGAAAGCCATATACACCCAGAGAGAGGGATGTCAAATGTGGACCACAACATAACATTTTCATACTCTCTATTGATGTTTGCTTGCATTATGTTTCCCTTCTCAATTTTTTTCTTCTAGATCCGATTTTTCTTGCACAGCAAGATAACTGTAAAAAATATGTATACACATATTCCATTTGTCAAGTATTTTAACATAATTAACATGTAGTAGATTTCCTGCCATCTAGGGGAGGGGCGGGGACTAGGGGGGGAAATTTGTAACAGAAAGCTTTGCAAGGGTCAATGTTAAAAATTACTCATACATACATTTTGCAAACAATAGCTTTAATAAAAAAGAATTTGTTTAGTTAAACTAGTAGCTAAATCATCTAACTTAAAATAAACTATGTAAATGGAAAAAATAAAAGAAGAAGATTGGCCTCTTATTTTAGGTGGTAGTAGACCTATCTTTCAGGTCTAGGCCCATTGATTTATAAGAATGTTCTCTCAAAGTCTAAGATCTTAGAGCACAGTTGACTAATGATTACAGAATTAATACAAGAGAAAATCTCAGTTCTATCTTGTTTCGCCTTTTTAAAATACACACTGGAAATTCTAGTACTTGGCAGGTAATTGGGCTAGATCATAGGTCTCTGAGTCGGTTTGTGATATCTCTGAGGGTCAAAGCCTGGGCATTTTGCCTTTCCAATGAGAGTTCTCTGGAATGATTCTCTTTGAGATATTCCAGAGTCACAGGTGGGACGCAAGCTGTTTAACAGTGTAGAGATTAGAATCAGACTATTCATTGGTTCCAAAAAATGACCAAGCCATGTATCAGCAATCAGAAAAGCCTCAAGATAAGAGGGGAAGTATAGGATTTGGATAAAATTTAATTGGAGCTATTCTCAATGGATCATCTCATTGGTTAGTGGTGACTAATCATTTCCATCCATTCATGGGACATAGAAAGTCTTAGAATATAAGAGAAGCTGCAGGACCTAAATGGAGTCTAATCACATCCACATAGAGAATGTTTTAGAATTGAACATGGGCATCTACTTCCTGAGAACATTACACAGAGAAAGGAAAATAAGAGGGGGGGGGGGCGCAAATGGTTAACTACAAGTCAGCTTTCTTTATTTAGAGCCAAAGTAGGAAGCTCAATCCAATGAATGGATTGAGAGATAGATATAACTATATAACTATATGATGTGGGACTGAAGGATAGATAAATTTCTTAGTCATGTCTGTGATGCTTCTCATTGTTGTTCAGATGTGGTAATCCAGCATTTCCTTAAGTTCAAGTTTAAGGAGGACTAGGGAAGGCATTTGAACCAAAAATAGGAGTGGTGGTTTTTCTCTTGTTTACCCTAGCATTGAGAGCAGAAAAATAAGAGTAACAAGTTGCCAATGGTCACCAGTATAGTTACTTGAGCACATAATCTTTAATGTGTAAATTGAGATTTCACTAGAAATTCGAGCAGATTTGGCGTTTTGTGCCGGTTGTTGAACCAAAGGCTTTGGAGGTATATTGAGCCACTAGAGAAATTCCATAAAACAATGATTGTAGAATCATACCAGCTCTGACCAAAATGCTTCCAAACACTGTTTGTTATGGAATCACCAATCTCTTGGAGCAAGGGGGGCTATGCCAGGACAGATTCAGGTAATGACTTCTCATTCAGAGGATTGAGAAGTAGTGTCTCAAGCAAGGAGAAGGCAAGAAAACCAAAGTTCTAATAAAGAACAAGCTTTGGCTTGTTCCTTATATCCTGCTGGCAGCTGAGGCACTTATTCAAGGCAGGAGTACTAGTACTTGCCTCTAAGGAAATCACCTGAGCTTTAATATGTAGATTTGAGGTTCCCCCAGGCTATCTAGCACTCCTGGTTATACCTTTTGGGGTAAGGCTCAATTTGTTTTCATACTGGGAGAATGGGCAATAGTGTAAAAAGAAAAGGGTGTGGTTTCAAGAAAAATCTGGGAAAACTTGTATGAACTGATACAGAATGAAATGAGTTTAACCAGGAGAACAATTTATACAACAATAATATTATAAAGCTAATCAACTATAAAAGACTTAGTGAGTGATCAACTCAATGATCAGTCCAGTGGATTCATGATGAAACATATTATCCACCTCCAGATAGCAAGTGATGGACTAAAAGAATAGATTAAAGCATATTTTCTTTTTTCCTTTCCCTTCATCCTCCTGCCTTTCCTCCTTCCTCTTCCCATTTCCCTAATTCTCTTTCCCTTCCCTTTCTCCTCCTACATCCTTTCTCTTTTCTCCTCCCCCTTTTTTTCCTCCTACTTCTTTTCCCTTTCCCTCTCTCTTCCCTTTCCTCTTCCCTTTCCCCTTTCCTTCTCATGTGCATAGAGGTTGGGTTAGAAATTCTGATACTTATGTTATAACCTAAATAAATTGCATTTATGCCTTGGTCCTTTTATTGCTCAGCCCAGTTTGACTGAAAATATGACAATCCAGCCATCTATGGAGCTATGGACTCTGTCCTAACATTTCTTTGTGTTTATGTTGCAATTTGAATAAGTCCATTGTTATGGTCACTTACTGGGTTGATCCAGCAGAAAATGAAGCTGACTCAAATTGCAAGGAATATGTGTTACAGGGATCAAAGAACACCTGACCCCAAGGCATTGGAATGAAAGAATGGCGTTTCCCTCTGCCAACAGCTCTTTTGCTCTCTTTGCTTGCAACTCTTCTCTCTTTCTGACATTTTCACTCTGCATTTTGTTCATTGATTTTAACCAGGGCTAAAAGAAAGCTTCATCACTATGAACTTGTTCATGACCAGAGGAAATTGAAATGGAGACAGGGTGAGCCTGTGTGTTCTGGGAGAATGAGGATGACAACCTCATGTTAAATTTATGCTTTCTCATTTTTGTTGGGGATGACTATATTTCTGTACATTTTATTTTACCCTTTTAAACATTTATGCTCTTGTGTTATGATTAATTAAGTGTAATAAAATGAAGTGTTTGCAAAGTTAAGACTATTGCTTCTTGGCTGTCTTTGCACTGTGCTCCCCTTCCTTGCTTTTGTTTTATGCAGCCTGTCTTTATTTCTCTTTGCTCTTTTCTTTAACTTGTCATCTTCCTTTATGGCCCCCTTTTCTTCCTGTGGGCTAACCCTTCAATCCACACTCCATCAAAATTCCTACTGACACTTAGTGCTTTCAAGGCAACAGGGGTTTGCTCTAACTAGAGAAACAGCTCTGTTCTCTGCATCCACTTGTTCATTTCTGTTTCAAATGCAAATTTTATAAATATTTATTATTGCCTACTAGGTGCAAGGATTTTTTTTAAAATATGGAGTTGTGATTTCATTGATGTAGGGAACTCCTAGTGAGAAAACTTCCTCTGTCAAAACAAAGGCAACTGTTCTTTAATTCTTAATCTTAGAGAGCTGTTTGGGCACTGAATTCTGACAAGTGACTTACCTAGGGTCACATAGTCATTATGGGTCAGAGTTAGTGCTTGTACTCAAGTCTCTGACTAGATGTCAGGTAAAGAAAAAAGATCTCAAAATCATCTATATAAGAATGAAAGATAAAACTACAGAAACAGAGGATGGCAATCAAGACAGTCTAGAGAGAGTGATCAGGACAGAAGTTTGGTCAACCAGAAGGAAGGAAATGGATGGTGGTTCAAAAAGTTGAACATAAAGAAAGGGCAGACATATTAAAAAATTTCATATTTGAATGAAGAAAAGACAGAATCATGGAACTTGAAGGAGGGACACATCTCCAGGAGCAAGACAGTGACTGATAGTGTCAGAAGTTGCAGAGGACAAGGTTGCTATCAGCTGAGAAAGGGTGTCAGATTTAGCAGTTAGATGATTATAGTTAACATTTAAAAGAGCAGTCTCAATATGTTAGTGAGTGGAGAATTCAGTCTGTGAGTAACTAAATGAGTAGGCAGTGAAAAAGTGAATGAAACAAATATAGGTGACTTTCTTGGTGTTTGGCAGTTAAAGATTTTCCTGATTATCTTGGTTGTTAATATACCTTATTATATCCTGAAAGAATTTTGTATATATTTTGTATTAATGCTTAACTGTATATACAAGCTCCCAATAGGTCATCAGGTTCTTTAAGGCAGAGACTACTTAATTTTTGAGTTGGTATAACCAATACCTAGCACTATGTCTACACTGTGATGGATTTTCAGGGCCAAGGAAAGCTTTTGTTAAATTGGGACCTAATGATGTTTGAATGAACCCTGGGAAAGGTTCTAGTAAGTAAGGAAAAGTTGATGATTAGAGACAGAAAAGGAGTTTTGTATTTTTGTCTCCATCCCTTACTTACTCCTCCCAGAATCAGTCTTAAACATTAAAACATTATTGTTTCCATTGTCTTGGATTGCCAAAAAAGTAGAAGATTAGGGAAAGTAGTTGTATTGTTCATCAGGGAATAAACTACAAATGCTGAATTTTATGAAAGGGGAGAAAATCTGGAAATAGGTAGAAAATAAATGACCCAGTGAACACATGCTAGGATATAAAATTTGTGAGTAGCTGAATTTAGTACAGAATTTATAAAACTATAGTTAGAAGCGATGTCAGAAGCATATAGTTTAACCTCATTGTTTTAGCAATTGAGGAAACTGAGAACCAAGGGGGTTAAAAAGACTTGTCCAAAGTCACAAAAGAAGAGAGCATAAAAGTTGGAATTTGAGGTAAAACTCACTGCTCATAGAACTAATTCTCTTTCCCTGGTAAGCTGCTTCCTGTGGGATTACCAACTTGTTTTTCACATCTCAAGTATTCCTTTTGATGCAAATTTTTTAGTTGATCTAAACTTTCTAGGAGTCTGTTTGAAATGTCTTAATAAATGTTTTACTTGACTTTTCAAGTGATTTTAGGGATATATCAAGAGTAATGTTAAGGAAATATTCGGTCCCATATGTGAATACAAAGCTGAAGAAATTGGAAAAAATTCTGAAAAAAAAGTAGATTGCACAATTATGTAAAAATATATAATATAAACCATAGGAATGATGGATGGGTGTTGATGGATGGATGGATGGATGGATGGATGGATGGATGGATGGATGAATGGATGGCTGGATGGATGGGTGAACTTTTGGTCAAGGATGGAGTATTCTTTTTTTTAATTTTATTTTAATTTTATTTGCATAACATATGTGTGGGTAATTCTTCAACAATAACCCTTACATAGCTTTCTGTTACAAATTTTCCCCCCAACTCCCCACCCCTCCCCTAGATGGCAGGACATCCACTACATGTTAATTATGTTAAAATATTTGCAAATTGAATATATGTATACATATTTCCAAACTTATCATTGCTGTGCAAGAAAAATCTTATCTACACAAAAATATATCAGATAAAGGAAACACAATGTAAGCAAACATCAATCAAGGAGTATGAGAATGTTATGTTGTGGTCCACATTTCACACCCCTCTCTCTGGGTGTATATGGCTTTCTTCAGTGAACAATTGGAGGTGGTTTGAAACATTTCATTGTTGAAGAGTCATGTCCATCAGAATTGATCGTCGTATAGTACTGTTGTTGGTGTGTATAATGATCTCCTGATTCTGCTCATTTCACTCAGCATCAGTTCATGTAAGTCTCTCCAAGCCTCTCTGAAATCATCTTGTTGGTCATTTCTTACAGAACAATAATATTCCATAATATTCATATACCATAATTTATTCAGCTATTCTCCAATTGAAGAGCATCTGTTCAATTTCCAGTTTCTAGCCACTACAAAAAGGGCTGCCACAAACATTCTTGCACATGTGGGGCCCTTTCCTTCCTTTATGATTTCTTTGGGATATAAGCCCAATATAAATGCTGCTGGGTCAAAGGGTATGCACAGTTTGATAACTTTTTGAGCATAGCTCCAAATTGTTCTCCAGAATGGCTGTATGCGTTCACAGCTCCACCAACAATGCATCAGTGTCACAGCCCTCCCACATTCCCTCCAAGATTCATCATTAACTTTACCTGTCATTTTAGCCAATCTGACAGGTGTGAAG
>JAJPUD010020378.1:0-22949 GCA_023553655.1 Myrmecobius fasciatus | reverse complement strand
CTCTCTCTCTCTCTCTCTCTCTCTCTCTCTCTCTCTCTCTCTCTCTCACACACACACACACATACACACACACTGAGTACTGCCTTGCCTGGTCCCTCTTTCGGCCAACACCTGCCCCGCCAGTCTTGTGGGGTCTATAAATAAACCCTAGCCCCGGGAAGATTCCATGTTGCCAGCTGCCCTAGGTGCATCAGCCCCAGAGAGCTTTCTATCTGAGCACCACAGCTTAATGCAGACACTGAGGCATTCTTCTCTCCCTTATACCAGATTCTAGGGAATCTTCTTCCTCTGGCCTGATAGCCTTTCTGTGCTTCATCCATATACTTCTGTTATTTCAACAAACCTTGCCTGCATGGATGCTCTACTTTAAATGATTGTCTTCAGTAGCTATGACTTTGAGCCTCCAGCTTTCCAATGGAACAGATTCCATCAATGACAATTAGAAGGCTAGGGAACTAAGCTTCCCTGACCTAGCCTTGCTTACCTCTCTAGAATCAAAGAATGTCAGAGCTGGGAGAGCTTTTAGAACATGGAATGTCAGAGCTAGGATAGACTTTAGAGTGTCACAGCTGGGAGGGCTCTTAGAACAAGAAGTATCAGCTAGTGGAAGAGCCCTTAGAACAAGGGATGTAAGTACTGTAAAGGCCTAGAACAGAAAATGAAACAGAATGTCAAAGCTGGGAGGGATCATAGAACATGAAATGTCAGATCTGGGAAGCTGTAAAATGCAGAATATTAGTCCTGCACAGTGTCACAACTGGGAGGGCCCTTAGAATTTAGGAAGTCACACCACAGAGTAGTGCTTAAAAACATGGGAGGTCAGAGCTTGGAGGGTCAATTGAGAAGACCCTTAGAAAACAGGATGTTAGAGATGGGAGGACCTTAAATGTCAGCTAGGAGAGTCCTTAGAACATAGAATATAGGAGCTAGAAAAACTTTGGAACATAAACTGTCAGACCTGGGAGATAAGGATCTTAGAGTTTGTATAGTCCAAACTTTTCTTTTCACAGGTGAAAAAAACACTTCTAAAAAAATTAAGTGATCAGTGCAGCATACTTGGCTTTAAATGCCAGGCTTTATTCTTTTTTTTCCCCCATAATCCACATGAGTTTTGGGCAGGTCCCTTAAATTCTCAGGATCTTGGTTTCTTCCTCTGAAAAAGGAGGATGGACTTTGGGTTTGGGGACAGATTAACCTGGATTACCTATAAGGTCCCTTCCGGCTCTGAATTGAGGATTTTATAATCCTGTGATTCCTAGTCCTCTGTTCTTAGATCACTACGGAGGATCTTTTCAGAAGAAAGACCAGGTGGGCTCCATGTTCCTGATAGGCTCCTGGGAGGTCGGTATTAGCTCCTCCTCCCAAGGCCCTCATTCCTGAAAGCTATAACTAGTGGTAACCATTGAATCCCACAAATTGTGCCCATTGTGGTAAGATAACCAGAGTTTTAGCATGTTGTGTCTCTTTCTGCAGGTCTTTGCTATTCACTTTAGTTACAGGTTTATTCTTGAGGCCCCTGATAGAAATAAGGAGTTTGTCAGAGTGGGAGGCTATGGGCTTCTGTAGTATACACAGGAGGAAAGCACTTGTCTGCTTGGATTGAGAAAGTGATAGGAGAAGGGAAAGGAATAGTTACTGATACAGTACTCACTATGTTTCAGGCACTGTGCCAAATGTTTTTGTTGTTGTTGTTGTTGTTTTTTTAAACAAACATTTCATTTGAGAAGCTAGGCTAGTTCTACATCTTGACTTCATTCTTTGCCCTCACTCAGTAGATAGACTGGGTGAAGGAGAATTCCCTGCTCAATCTATATTTGGATTATTATTAGAGAGGGTTCTAGGACATGTTTGGGTTTGAAGAAAGGAGGATAGTTTGAGGGCCTGAGGGAAGGGTTCAGGTCACCAGGGCTTTGTCTTGCAGAACCTTGGGTTCCATTCTCAGCTATGTTTCTGACTTGGTGTCTGACCTGAGACTCTTTGAGGTTCTCAAAGGACAGGTAATAGAGTTTGGAGGGATATGATGTGTGTGATTAGTATTTTATGGAATGATCTAATGGAAATGAGGTATGAGTTAGGAAGCCTGAAAATCACTATTAGGTCACTGAAATGTTGAATAAATTGTTGCCCTGAACCTTAGTTGCACTATTTGCAAAATAGCGATAAGGATACTTGTTTCTATTGTGAGGGGGAAAGTAGGATGTGAAAATGATTCTTGCATGTGTATGGTCCTGGTGGCTCCTGGACAAGCCCAAGGCTGACCCTGTCAGTCAATCTGAGGACTCCTGTTCCTCTCCCTGGTACTTCTTGGCTCCCTAGCAAGCCTGGCTGTACCATGAAGGTCAAGATCTATTGGGGGAGGGGTTAGTTATGTGCCGGGGATGATCCCTGGCACATAACCTGTATGCCCCAGAAGTTTGGAGCTCTGTTCATGGCTGCAGTCCCTTTGCGGCATTTTACTCACAATAGTCCCATGAAGGGAGAAAGTGCAAGTATGAAAACTATAACCCTGATCATGTCACAAAACATCTCGAAGGCTGAGTTTCTTCATCTGCATAATGAAGGGCCTAGGCTCTCTGTCCTCCTAGGTTCCTTCCAGCTCCTAATTTATGTTCCTATAAATCCAAGATGAAATAACTGACTCCCAGAAGTGCAGTTTCCAAAGGCCCAGTGTGTTCACCTGGGAAGTGGAGAGCCATAGGGAAGCTAGTCTGTGAAGAAGTTTGCATGGCCGTGTCTCTGACATGACTCTGAGGTACTGCTACTTCTTGGACTCCAGGGGAGACATTTGGCTAGGTGAAGGCTGGAAGTCACATTGGGAAGATAGATTGGCACTGGATAATGAAGGATCCAGTGCCCACACTCAAATCCCATCTTCTGCAAGTGGTTTTTCCTGGTCTTTCTAGCTCCTAGAGCCATTTCCACTGGATGTATCTTCTGTGCAACCTCACATAGTTATATAGACATAGTCTTTTCTATTAGAATGTAAATTCTTAGAGGGCAAGGTCTTTATAGTCCCTTTGCCTAGTGAGTTCCTGATACACTGTAGGCACTTAATAAATGCTTGTTGAGTGGCAGACCAAGGATTTAGAAGTCAACATAATCCAGTAGAATGAGCCCTGAATTGAAAGTTAGGAGGCTTCACTGCCAACCATGCTAGAAACCTTGAATCATGCCATATAGTTTAATAAACATGTGCTAGACTCCTCCTTTTGGGCAAGGCATTAGGCTCATGTAAAAATAAAAGGCCCCATTGAGGTGGTCAAGCCACTTTCCCCAGTTCTCTCATAGAAGTGGCATCTGTCATTTTAGTATCTGGGTTCAATCCCATGATCATTTCAGTACCCATGTGACCTTGATTAATCGGTCACTTTTTATTAGGTTCCTGCCATATTCCAAGAACTGGGAATGCATTTCTACTTTTCAAGAAACTTCCCTGCCAACTGGGGAGGTACCAAGTACCTGTATAAGAAGAGACAGAAAAAAGGATAATTCCAAGACCCTGGCTGCTTCCCTTGGGAGGGAGGACTCTAGCAATGGGGGCAAGTCACTCACCTTCCCTGTTTCCCAGTTTCAGGAGAGAAAAACAGAAGATGGAAGAGATAGCAGTGTCCTGGAAAGATTTCTGGCCTTGGAGTGTGGAGAGCGGGGCTTGAGTCTTGGTTCTGATGTTCCTCTGCTGTGTGACCTTGGGCAAAGGCTTATCTCCTCAGGCTTCCTCATCTGTAAAACAGGGATGATTTTTGTGCTACCTTTGTAAATCTTAAATGGCTATAGGAAGGTGCCATTTGTTCTGCCATTGTTGTGGTCTCTGTGTCCCTGCCAGAGCAAGTGTTTCCACTGCTAACATATGTGTCCATGAACACTTTTTGTGTATTCTCAGAACATGGTCTATGGCTAGAATCCTTCCCCATGGCATCAGGGATCATGGCTCATTTCCCAGCATGTTCTGAGGACCCCAGACCTTTCTGTAGTACGCTGAGGGAGTGGCAGTGGGGTGGGGTGGTTTGGAGTCCCACATTGGTTCTCTTTCAAAAATAAAGCTATCTTCCCTTCTGACCTCTCACTTCCCATCTAACCATAGTGGAGCAGCTTGGGACTATGGCCTGGTGCTTCTTAGGTGGCCAGAGACTCATCCACTCGGTTTTCTGAGAGAGGAGAGATGATGATGTGAAGAGGAGAGCCTATTTCATTTTCATAATGGGGAGCCTTTGCCCTCGTTCAGCTTGCAGTCTATTAAAGAGAACTCACATTTTAAGGCCTACAAGGTTATTTCCTTACCATAACCATGTGGTGGATGAGGCAAGGGCAAATAATAGTATCCCCATTTTGTAGATGAGAAAACAGACTCAGAGGACTTCAATGATTTTTCCAAAGTGTTAAGAGAAGTGGGAACCTGGTGGGTGGCACTGGGCCTTGAACTCACAAAAGTACAATCCAGGTAGTCTAAAATCAATGCAGTAGAAAGATGCAAGAGAAAATTGCTTGTGATGGCTGTGAAGGGAACAGCTATTATTGACTGGAAGATCATCAAAGATTTTTTTTAATCATTTTGTGTTGATATTTTTGTATTTTTGTATTTGCATCACTTACCCATTGTATCCCTCCACCTCCTGGAGAGCAGTCACTTATAACAAAGAATAAAATAAGAGAAAAAAAAATTCAGCAGACCTATCCAGTATTTAAAAAAAAAAGTCTGAAATTATATGCAGTGTTTCACACTCGTGGTATTCCCTACCTTTGCAAAGAAGGGGAAGGTGCCTTCACATACCTCTTTGAGGCCAAGTTTACTTTATACAATTTCACACCATTGTTTCATTTTGTTATTCTTTCCATTCACATTGTTTTGTTTTGTTCTTTCCATTCTCATTGTTGTAGTTATTGAATATATATTATTTTCTCTGTATCAGTTCAGATAAATCTTCCCTTTTTTGTACTCATCAGACATATTTCTTATAATACAATAACATTCTGTTATATTCATGTATCACTATTTATTTAGCTATTCTCTTACCAATGGGCATCCATTTTGTTTTCAATTTTTTGCTATCACAAAAAGTGATGCTATAGATATTTTAGTATATATGGAGCCTCTAGGTTTTAAAGGCTAGTTAAAATTTGAGCCAGGAGATTTGAGTTGGAAAACATTCCAGGCATAGGAAGCTGTTTCACTGGCTAACATCCATGGCCTAAGGGTGGAGGGAGAGGGTTGTGACTTATTATCTCATTGTACCAACCTTGGGGTGGGCTGGAAGCAGGAACACTTGATGCAGTGCTCTTGGACAGGAACTGGAAAGGGAAAAGAGAGATATTTGTGGGGAGGAGATAGCACTGAATGGAGAGTCAGAGCATAGGCTTGAATTCTAGATCTATTTACTATTTCTGTGACCTTGGTCAAATGGCTTAACCTCTCTAATTTTCTCATCTCTAAAACCAGGGAGTTGAAGTTGAAGTCCATAATATCTAAGAGCCTAATAATGTGATTCTATGTCTTTGGGGCAGGGGTAAGCATGTGGAGGCCTGGGGCAGAGAAATCCTTTTCTTTTCCCTCTAGTTATTCATTTTCCTTAGAACAGAGCAGTACAATTGGTCAATACTGCCATCCAAGTCACCACCAACAGCCACAGTGTTTCCTGTTCATTGTCAAGATAGCACCCATACTGATTGTGTCTTAACTTTTTATTAATTTTTTTCCTGGTTATACATGTATATTGACTTTTAAAATATATATATTTCTTTATGAATCATGTTGAGAGAGAAAAATCAGAACAAAAGGAAAAAAAACCATGAGAAAAAAAAAAAAACCCAGAAAACATGTGACCATAGCATGTGTTGATTTACATTTAATCGCCACAGTCTCTTTCTGGATGCAGATGGTGTCTCCTGTCCAAAGTCTATTGGGATTTCTTTGGAGTGCCTTGACTTCTCATGGGAGTGGGTTTCTATCAGGACCAGTCTAAGCAGCAATGCCCAAAGCTACCCCTTAAATACCTCCTTCCCTGTACCCCTGCCATCACTTCCTCATTCTTCCTGGCAGCATCATAGAAATCTTCCAGCCAGAAAAGGCCTCAGGGTCATCTAGTCTAACTCGGTCATCATGCATCTTCAGGTTACTTATTTTTCTGAGAAAGCTTATGGGTTCTCAAGGGCAATGTCCAGACAGATGTCTTTCTAAAGTGCCTTCCCTTTTATGCTAGCTTTTCCTCCCCTCTGGCAAAGTGGCCTTTCCCCCCTTTTCTTTATTTCTTCCTGGGACCATATGGACAAGCTTCCCTGCTGTGGCTGCACTCTGCCTGCCCTACTGTCTTTGCCTGATAATACCTTAATCCCTTAACTCTCAAGTGTTCTCAAATCCTTATTGTCTCCTTTGATCCTCAGAATAGTCACATGAAGTAGACCAGGCAGCAAAGGATATTATTTCTGTTTTACAGATGAAGAAACTGAGGTTCACAGAGAGGAAGTGACAGCATCTTAGGCTAAAGATGGGACAAGAGACAGCAAAGGTCAATCCCTTGTTTTTGTAGATGAAGAAACTGGCCTTATATTGGGGAACTGACTTACCTAAAGTCACAAGCTGGTTTAGTGGAAGAACTGATATCTTTTCTCCCCACCTATGTCTTTCCCTATGACTTTGCTACTTCATATCTCTCCATGCCCATCCCCAGTCTGTGGGGCAGCTTCTTGTCCCTTCCTGCTCCTTGCTCTAACCTTTCCTTGTTCTTCAGCCATGAGAATACTTGTCACTACTTACTGTTGCCTTTCCTTCTTGCTGCTTATCCCCTTTGGTCTGTGCACTTGGTTACTAAAGTAGAAGAGATTTTTGCAGTTACTGAAGTACCAGGAACAGGAATTGCTAGCTCTCAGGGCTTGAGGAGCAAGCCATAGGAATGGGACTAAATCTAACTGAATCATGCTTAGGATTCCTCTCCTATTCAACTGCCCAAACCTAACTCCTTCCCAGGCTATGACTTTTTCTCCCTTACTCTCCAAGAAGTCTGTCTTCCCATGGAAAAAGCCCTGGATTTAGAGGCCAAGGATCAAAGGTCTTGGTTTCCTTTGATTCTATGCCCTCCCACTAGATAAGCTGTGATACTAGCAAGCAAATCCCTTGGCATCTCTTAGCCTTGATTTCCTCATCTGTAAAAAGAAGCAAAGAGTATTGTAGCACATGCCATATGGGATTGTGTGTGGAGGGAGTACTTTGAAAATATTAAAAGCCCATATCCATGAGTTATTTTTAAAAATTTATTTGATAATTAATTTTTCCCAATTACATAAAAATTTTAACATTTAAAAAAATTTTAAGTTCTAAATTCTCTCCTCTTCCCTCCCCCCACCCATTAAAAAGTCAAACCATTTTAAGTTATATATGTGTAATCATGCAAAACATTTCTATATTAATCATGTTATGAAAAAAACAGACCCCAAAGCAGAAAAGAAAAAGTAAAACAAAATATGCTTTGATCTGCATTTAGACTTTCTAGAGATGGATAGCATTTTCATTCCTTCAGAATTGTTTTGGATCATTGTATTGCTGAGAATGGCTTAGCTATTCCCAGTTGATCATCATACATTATTATTTATAATATTCTCCTGGTTCTGCTAATTTCACATTGTATTGGTTTCATCTAAGTCTTTCCAGGTTTTTCTGAAAGCATCTTATTCATGACTTATAGCATAATAGTAATTCCATTACAATCATATGCCACAACTTGCTCAGCCATTCTACATTTGATGGGCATTCTCTCAATCTCCAATTCTTTGCCACCACTAAAAGAGCTGCTACATTTTTGTACATATCTTTTTCCTTTTCCTTTGGTCTCTTTGTGATACAGACCTAGTAGTGGTATTGCTGGATAAAAGGTAATCCTTTGGGCATAGTTCCAAATTGCTCTCTAGACTGCTTGAATCAGTTCACAGTTCCAATGTCTCAATTTTCCCACATCCAGCATTTGTCATTTTTTTTCTTCTGTCTTAGTAGATAATTTTGTAGGTATGGGGTAGTGCCTTATAATTGTTTTAATGTACATTTCTCTCTAATCAGTAGTGATTTAGAGCAATTTTATATGACTATAGCTTTAATTTCTTTTAAAACTGCCTGTTCATATTCTTTGACCATTTATCAATTGGGGAATGGCTCTAATTTTTATATAGATGACTCAATTCTCCATAGATTTGAAAAAGAAGGCCTTTATCAGTGAAACTTGCATAATTTTTTTTCATAGTTACAATCACTGTATTTTCTATATTATTTTCTCCATTTATCCTCTCTCCTTTCACCTTATGCATCCTCAAAAGTTTTTTGCCTCCAAATACTGCCTCCCCTGATCTGCCCTCTCTTCTGTCTACCTCCTTCTTCCTCCCCTCTCTTATCCCTTTCCCCTTCTACTTTCCCATAAGGTAGGGTACATTTCTGTGCCCAATTTGAGTATGTATGTTACTCCCTCCCACTGGTTCAGTTGCTTTCCCCACAATCATTTCTCCCATCTCCCCCTAACACTGTAAAAGCTCATTGATACCTCTTTTATGTGAGATAATTTAGCCCATTCTACCTCTCTTTTTCACCCTTGTATTTTTTTAGATATTATATCATATTTTACACACATACCTGTGCCCTCTATGTACACTCATTTTACCTATCCTAATAATAAGAAAAGTTCTTAGGAATTATAAGCATCATTTCCCCATGTAGGAATAGAAAGTTTAACCTTATTGAATCCCTTATGATTTATCTTTCCTATTTACCTTTTTATACTTTTCTTGAGTTTTATATTAGAAGGTCAGATTTTCTCTTCAGCTCTAGTCTTTTCATCAGGAATGTTTGAAAGTCTTGTGTGTCATTGAATATCCATTCGCCCCCTCCCCCCAAGAATTATACTCAGTTTTGCTGGGTCAGTGATTCTTGGTTATAATCCTAGGTCCTTTGTCCTTTGGAATATTATCATATTCCAAGCCTTCTGATCTGTAAATGCAGAAGCAGCCAAATCTTGTGTAATTCTAACTATGGTTCCACAATATTTAAATTGTTTCTGGTTGCTTGCAATATTTTCTTCTTGAGCTTTGGAATTTGACTATCATATTCCTGTGAGTTATCATTTTGGGATCTCTTTCATGAGCTAGGTATCTAGATTCTTTCAATTTCTATTTTACCCTCTGGTTCCAGAATATCAGGGCAGTTTTCCTTGATAATTTCTTGAAAGATGATGTCTGGGTTCTTTTTTTCAAATAATTCAATAATTTTTAAATTATCTCTTTGATCTGGTTTCCAAGTCAGTTTTTCCAGAGATAATTTCTTCTATTTTTTTTCCTTTTTATTATTGTTTTATTGCTTCTTGATGTCTCATGGAGTCACTAGCTTCTATTTGCTCAATTCTGATTTTTAAGATATTAAGATATTTATTTTTTTATTGAGCTTCTGAACCTACTTTTCCATTTGGCCAATTCTACTTTAAAAGATCTTTTCTTCAATGAATTTTTCTACATTTTCCCCCATGTGGCCAATTCTGCTTTTTAAATATTTCTTTTCATTGGATTTTTGTGTCTGTTTTACTCTTTGGCCTATTCCATTTTTTAAGACCTTATTTTCTTCAGTATTTGTGTGTGTATATGTGTGTGTGTGCTTCCTTTATCAAGGAGTTTACTCTTTTTTCATGATTTTCATCAATCAATGTAATTTCTTTTTTCAATTTTTCCTCTACCTCTCTTATTTTTGATTTTTCAACTTTTTCACTGTGGGGTTTTGGATGTAGCAGTTTTCACTTTGTTGTCTTCAGTGTTTTTTTTTTTTGATCCTTTCTGTCATCATAGTAACTTTTTATGGTCAGGTCTTTTTAAAATTTGTTTTTGCTCATTTTCTCAGCTTTTTTCTTGTCATTTAACTTTATATTAAAGTTGGGCTTTGCTCCCAGAATGGAGGAGACACTGTCCCGAGCTTTGAAATTTCTGTGTAGCTGTTTTCAGAGTTAGTTTGGGGAGGAGGGGTGTCTCTTAAGTGTTTAGTTCTTCCAAAGTAGTATGATCTAAAGAGAGGTGTGTTTACTCTCTTGGATTTTGTTCTGGTTTGTAAATAATCACAGGCATTCTATTCCAGAGTCTCCACTTTCTGTGGCCACAAGCTGTGGTTTGCTACTGTGCTAGTGTTTCTCCTTGCCTTAGGACTATGAGCACAGATAGTCAATGCAAGAAAGTTTGGCAAGGGGACCCCTGTAATCTTCTGACCAGTGGTCTGACCCCCTAACCCTCTGCATTACTAAGAGCTCTGGAAGCACCATAGCTGATTCAGTCATTCCTAGGCCTGATGCTGGTTTGCTAGGCTGAGGCCTACAGTGGCACAGAGTGCACACTACTCTCACCCAGATGTAGCCAACCTTTTCTACTGACTTTTTAAGTTGACTTAGGCTGATAAATTATTTGATCCAATCCTTTGGGGAGTTCTGCCACTCCAGAATGTTTGGGGCATTATTTAAATTTATTTGAAGGGGAATTTGGGAGGAGGAATCAGAAGATTCCCTGCCTTTTCTCCACTATCTTGGCTCTATCCCCTCCACATGAGTTATTATCAAACAAGCTAGTCTTCCCATCTGGCAGCTAGGCCAACTAGGTGGCATAGTAGACAGAGTGCTAGGCCTGGAGTCAGGAAATTAAAGCCAGCCTCAGACAGTAGCTGTGTGAACCTAGATAGGTCACAAGACTGTTTCCTGATCTGTAAAATGAGCTGGAGAAGAAAATGGCAAAGCCACTCCAATGTCTTTTCCAGGAAATCCTCAAAAGGGGTCATGGAGACTTAGACATGATTGAAACAACTGAACAATAAAACTTTCTACCTAGCCTGGGACCCCTGAAGCAGTTCTTCCCATGTGGAGATGGAACATTTCAGGCTTTACTCACTTTCTTATCAGTCTGTCCTGAGTCTCTCTTTCACACATTCACCCTTTCTCTCCTTATTCTTACTATTTACTCTTTTCTGTCTTTTTTTTCTACTTTAGTTCCCTTTGATCTGTAGTTTGGCTGAGCCATAGTACCCTTCAGGCTTTTGAACTCTTATTTAACGCTAAAATGGATAACCACAGGCAGATAATTTGGGTTTGGTTGTAATTCTATAGCTAGTTTGTCCAGACTCTCGTAGAAAGACAGAAAGGTAGATAGTCCTATTCAAATCCTCAGATATGTATTAGTTGTATGACTTTGGGCAAGTTAGCGATTCTCTATGCCTATTTCCCCATCTGTAAAATGGGGATAATGATAATACCTAACTTACCTGATTGTAATGAGGATCCAATGAAATAGTTGATGTGAAATCTCTTTATAAACCTTAAAGTGCTGTGTAAATGTCACTTATCATCATCATCATCATCATCATCATCATCATCATCATCATCATTGTAATCATCCTCTTCTGCATTGTATGAGGACCAATCGAAGGGAAAGTAGGGCTTAGGGGCTGGTCTGTGGCATAGCATGTCCCCAGAGAAAGATGCCATCATTTAAATGTGGTGAGGGTGGCTCAGAGCTGATGTCTGGGGCTGGGCACCCATCAGGATCCAACTGCTTGAGCCATGCCCCCCGATTGTTGATCTATGCTGCCTTTCTCAAAGCTAAAGAAGAAACTGGCAGCCTGCCAGATGGGCACAGATTAGACATGGTATTTTAGGGAAGAGCCAAAACAATATGAAAGCTGCAGTGTTTAGATGTCAAATAAAGATGTCATGTAGAAAAGAAGTAGCCTAAATACCAGATCATCTTATTGAATGAAGTGTAGACAAAAGTCACCCTTCAGAGTTAGTGGGAAGGCTTCCCTGGGGCATAAAATAAGTCACGAGTGATTACATGTGCATTTTTTGAAGCCTGCTGTACATCTGTGGATGTATGCTCCCCATTCAGCAGAGTGTAATATAAAGAACTCAGGATTTGGAACCAGTGGAACTGGGTTCAAAACCCGGCTGTGTCACTAATAATCTGGGTAACCTCAGGTCATTCATTTCCCCTCCTGGGCCTATTCATCATTCAAATGAGAGTGTTGGACTGGATGATTTGTATAGTCCTTTCTAGCTCTGAAGCTGTGACCTTCTGCTGGACTCGTGTGGATGGCCACTGAGGATGGAGTGATTGGACCCTCAGCATTGGGTCTCAGAAGAAGACAGGGTGTTGGTTTGGAAGTCAGGAATTTCTCAAATATGATTAGAAGTAGAAATAGACCCCTAAGTCTTTCCTTTCCTCCTTTCCCTATGGGTACCAGTCCAGGGGTGGAGGGTAGGGAAACAAAGGACTGGGAAAGGGCTGGGCAGTCCCAGCTTGGAGCTGGGGAGGGAGTGGGAATGACCCTAGAGCCCTCAAGATTTCCCCATCTTTGTTACAGATGGGCCACCCCATCATGGCCTCGGCGACACCCTCCCCTCTGCCTCTGCCGCCACCACCGCCCACCGGAGCAGCAGCCGGTGAGTGCCAGGCTAGTCTGCTTATCACTTCCTGGGGGGATGGAATAGGGTGGGCTCCACGCCTGAGGACAGCCTCTTCCCCTCCCCCCTTACCCCCACCCCTCTTTTCCCTTCTCCAGCCTCAGACTGCTCCCCTAGAGCCAGAAGGGCAGGATAAATCTTTCCCAGTATGGGGACACCATAGACCAGAATGGACATATTTGGTAGGCCAGACCAGAATGGGGTCCCCAAGGTGGGGGAGGGGATTCAGGGTAGATGAATCTGATCTACTTTATTTATCTAAGCTTGTGGAAGAAGCAGTGGCGGGGATCAACAGGCAAGTAATGTGCTCAGTTTGCAGTTTAATGCATCATGTGTTTGTTAAATACCTACTAGGTGTAAGGCCTTGTGCTGTGGGGATACAGTGTGCCTGGCGGGGTGGGGGCAGTCTCCATCCCCCAGGATGGCTTTTAGATCCCCTAGCCTAGGAGTAGCAGCATGGTATAGTGGAAAGAGACCAAGCCCACAGTCAGGAAACAACTGAGTTATAATCCTGCCCAGACTCTTCATAGCTGTGCAATTATGGGCAAGTCTCATAACCTCTCAGCCTACTTTCATTTGTAAGATGGGTATAGCCATTGTACAACCTACCTCACAGGGTTGTTGTGAGGATAGTGCTTTGTAAGCCCTAGGGAGCTATGGGAACTCTTACTGATATTGTTACTCTGCTGGAAAGTAGCTGTAGCTACCCCTCCAGGAGCTTCCTCTCTAATTAGTGGGGGGTGGGAAGGAAGGAGATGCAGCCTGTATGGGGAGGGAGAGGAGTGGAGAGGAGGGCAGAGTGTGTGAAAGCCAGGGAGAGACCAGGAGAGCATTTTTAGGGAGAAGAGACCCCTTCTCCAAGGAGAAGGGGGTCAGGGAATGCTTCCTGGAGGAGGGGGCACCCAAATCAGGGCCTGAGAAAAGGGCTGGGATTCTGGGGCAGGTTGGGCCTTGGACAGGCTTTCACAATTAGGAAGTCTAGCCTTCATGAGTGAGGAAACAGACACTGAGAAGGTGATTTGCCCAAAGTCACATAGTGAGCAAAAGGCAGAATAGGATTTTAGCCCAAGTCTTGTGGCCATGGTGGTTCTCCTTCCAGTTCACCATGCAGCAGTGGTCTTCTTCCTTCCTCCCTTCCTCTCCTTCTCTTTCTTCCCTTCCTCCCTCCCTCTTTCTTCCCTCCTTTTCTTTTTTCCCTTCCCTCTCTCTCTGTCTTCTTTCCCTTCCTTCCTCTCTCTTTTCTTCCCTCCTTTTTCTTCTTCCCTCCCTCTTCCCTCCCTCTTTCCTTCCTTCCCATCTTCCCTCCTTTGTTTTCTTTTCCACCCTTCTCCTCTCCTTCCCTCCCTTTTTTCTTCTTTCTCTCCTTTTCCCCTCCCTCCCTCCCTGCTTTCTTCCCTGACCTCTGAACTTCCTAATCATGCTTTGCAGGAGCTCATAAAAAAAAAAAAATGGGCTTGGAATACCTAGGGGAAGAGGGCCCTGGAATGGAAGGGAAGCTGGGAACATAATTGTGCTATGGGGAAGCCACCTCTGGGGACAATGGAGAATTGCCTGCACACTTTCAAGTATATCACCAGGTCCAGACATGACATAGGAAATCCTTAGCTTTTGGCCCCTTTGGCCCCTGCCCAGGGAGGGGAGACTGAGAGAGGTGTTGGTGATACTGAAGAGAAGCCTAGGGGCACAGTCTCAGGGGTGACAGATCCCAGGATATCCTGAGACTAATTCATATGGAACTTTGCATGCTGGGAATGATGTCCTCCCTATAAATAGATGCACCTGGTATAGCAGGACTAAGGGAAGCTTCTTTGGGCTCTAGCTGGGATGTGGTGTTTGTGGTATTTGAGGAAGCACAATTGTCTCATGGATTTGGGGTCTTGGGCATTCGCACCCCAGCCCTGCCTTGCTAGATGCTAGAGAGTCAGAGACCCAGCCCAAAACTAGACAGCAACCCCTTGAGAGGGAACCAGGGACTGGGGCCCCTGCCTTCTCCTCCTCTCAGGGGGTACATTCTGTTCCTGCCTCTTTAGAAGGAAACCCCAAGACCTAAATCTCCCTGGCAGTGATAAGTGAGGATAATGAGAGGAGAGGGGGAAGCTGCAGCCCAGAGCTTCTGGGTCTGATTTCCCCTCCCCTTCCTCCTCCTCTAGCTCATCCAAAGCACAGGGGCTGGGTTCACAGCTCCATTTGCTCACTCTAGGACCTTGGACAACTCATTGTCCTCTCTGAACCTAAGTTTTTCCTCATCTGGAAAATGAAGAGGGTGAACCAGATGATCTCCAAGGTCTCTTCCAGTTCTCAATCCTATTGTCCCTTCCTTCCCCTTCCCCAATCCACTAGGGCAGCTCTTAGCCATACTGGCCTTATATTAGATCAGCTCCTAACCTGTTGGTGATTCTTTGCAGCTACCGGGATGGAGGTGGTGCAGAATTCCCTCTGGGTTCACCACCGCTGCTGCTCCTGGGTCGGTTCCCCAGCCCTTCGGATGGGAGGGGCAGCCGGGCACCGTGGGAACGCCCTTTCTGTGTGGACAGAGGGGCCGATGTCAGGGAGGAAAGCACTTTAGAGAGGCCTTCCAGCTCCAGGGAAGCTGGGGCCCCATTCTGTTCCCAGGAGGCCTCCTTTGTCAGCGAGTCCAAAGCTGTACATACTGTGAAAACTCACACTGAATTGGGAGGGGGGCCGGAGCTTCGAGGAGCTCCCGAGATTGCGGCTGAGTCCCCTGTTCCCTTGGGGTCCTGGGAGGACAGGCACCCCCCTTCTGAACCAAAGCCCCTTGACACTTTCCACAGAGAGCACTTATTGAAGAACAAGAAGGGTATCCTGAGGTTTGATTGGTTCTCAGACCCTGATGAGCATGCCCACTATAGGGAAAAGGGCCAAGGCCTAGACAGTGGGGTCGGGCAGTCAATGCGAGTCCAGCCCCTGAGAGAGGCGGCTCCCCCACTGGCCCTTCCAGGTTTCAGGAAAAGCCCTGCTCCTGGCTTAGGCAAGATCAGAACCCTGGAGGCAGCAGTGGTCGCTGAGAGGAAGGGACTAGTGACAGAGCCAGAGGTATCTGAAAGAAGCCCTCTTCCTGAGCCCCGTCCTGAATGGGTCTTGCCTAGGCCGGGCCTTCAAACTGGTCCCGAACTGGCCATCAGTAAACAGACATGGACAGTGAATGAGGAAGACTCAGTGGAACGGCTGTCCCTAGAACCCCCGCCCTGTGGCCCCTATGACATTGAAATGAGGCCCTACTTTTGTAACTTAGTAGAGGAGGCCGATAAGGAAGCACTGGGGCAGGAGGAAGACCCTGCTGTCTACACTTGTATTGAGTGCAGCATTTACTTCAAGAAGAAAGAACATCTCCTAGACCACATGATGCAGCATAGCCGAGGCCCCGGGCAGGACCCTATAGGTGACTCCCGAGGGGGACAGGGGCAGTTCTCTTGCAATGAGTGTGGCTGGGCATTTGGGGACTCTGGCACTCTGGAGCAGCATCGCCGGCTCCACCAGGAGTCTAGGGAGAAGATTATTGAGGAAATTCAGAAACTGAATGAATTCCCAGATGAAGGACGAGATGCTCGACTCCAGTGCCCCAAATGTGTGTTTGGCACCAATTCCTCCAAGACCTTTGTGCAGCATGCCAAGATGCATGTCAGGGAGAGGAGGGACCAAGGGGCCAAGGGCCTGGGCCTCTCTGGCCATTCTGGAGGTGAGGCCCAGGACAGTCCTGGCCACCTTGCCTATAAACACTTCAGATCCAATGAGCCACCACTAGCCCAGGGACCGCCCCTAGGGCTAGGAAAAGGCCTTCACAGCTGCATCCTCTGTGGTTTCCCAGCCCCAAATGAGAATGTTTTGAAGGAACATGTGAAGTATGCCCACTCTCACCAACCTTGGGGAGGAGAAGTCGAAGCTTTCGAGGATCTAGCCAGCCAGCCCGGAACCAGCCGTGACTCCTACAGCCCTGCTCGACTAGCCCGCATGCCTGATGTGGATTATTTTGGCAAAGCAGACCGGCTGTTTGTTCCAGCATGGCAGGAAGGCTCCGCTCACTATGATCCCACCCCTACCTTTGCCCTGGGACATCAGCGGCTGGACAGGAGTGGTCGGGTAAAAAAGGGCTTTGCCACTGCTACCTTCCATTCAAGAAAGATGCTTCCATATGGTTCTACCCATAAGACCTTGGGAACACTGCCATTCTCCTCCGCCAAAGTTTATAATCCCTACACCTTGCATCCTAGTAAAAAAAAAAGTATGGCTCACCTGAAGGACCTGGAGAGTGATGTGGGCCAAGACTTCTTCACTGGGTGGGAGGAACTCAGGCCCCCAGGGTCTTATACCAGTGACGTGGGGAACATGGAAGAGGAGATGTCCTTAACCACTGAGATTGACTTTCCGCAGAACCGAAGCTTTAATCCTATCACCATCCCCCAACCTGCCTTGGAGCTCAAGAGGACTTTTCGAGAAGCTTTGCAGAAGGCCGAGTCCTCAGAGGCACAGCAACACCAGCTGAGGAAGATGGTCCCCATAGTCCTTGTAGAGGAGATGAATCTACAGCCCCCTCGAGCTTTCCAAGCCCACAGTCGGCTGGCAAAGTCTCAGGGAGCTACCTCTTCCACAGAGCTGATGCTGGATGGGCCTATTCCACTGGATTTGTTGCTGCTGGATTCCCCACTCGAAGGGCCTTTGGGAATTGATGACCTCTTTGATTCAGATTCCCCCATGCTAAAGAATGAGGAGAGGAAGTGCCCTTACTGCCCAGACAGGTTTCACAATGGGATTGGCCTGGCTAACCATGTTCGGGGCCATTTGAACCGTGTAGGGGTGAGCTACAATGTCCGTCACTTCATCTCTGCAGAGGAAGTAAAAGCAATCGAGCAAAAGTTCTCCTTCCAAAAGAAGAAGAAAAAAGGTAGTATGTAATCAATTTGAGAGTCTCCTAACTTAAAAACAAGCATATAAAAACAAAAGTGGGGTTAATTGGCACTCTCCCTTCCATGGAGATAGGTATGTATATGTTGTCCAACTGGGAATGTGACCCTACTCCAAGGCATGGGCCTAGGTGTGGCTCTAGACCTGGACAAAGGACCACTTGGAGATGCAGGGACCTTTCAGGCCTCATCACTGGGGGGAAGGGGAAAGGAAGGAAGAGATTGGGCAGAGCAAATTTTCCAATTCTTATGTGCTAAGCCCCACTCCCCCTTACCTGAACTAAGAGCTGGACAGGACCCCAGATAAAGGAGGAGTGAGGGCAATCTGCCCTTGGGTATCATGGGCAGGAAAAACCAGTAGTCTGTTGCTGGCTTATCCATAACTACTCTAGTAAGAAGAAAATCTTGAGAAAGGATTTGAAAGGGCATGAAGGGGGAATGAAGGAAGAAGTACTGGCAGGGGGACCCAGCCAGCCCGCCTGGAACCAGCCATGATGCCTCTAGCCCTACTCAGCTGGCCCGATTTCCCAGCAGGGACTATTTGGGCAGGGGTGGGACTAAGGAGGGTACAAAGGACTAGGAGGACAAGGGGTGATGGGGAATATGCACAGCTGAGTCCAAGAAAGAGGTGCCATTCGGCAGAGTGGGAGGCAGACAGAGGCTATGTTGTTAGTCCCCAGAAGCAGTTTGGGGTGAGGAGACCCCTATCTAACTGGCCATTTTGCTTTTCTCTCCACAGTTGCCAACTTTGACCCCAGCACGTTCAGCTTGATGCGCTGTGAGTTCTGTGGAGCAGGCTTTGACACCCGAGCAGGCCTTTCTAGCCATGCCCGAGCTCACCTGCGTGACTTTGGCATTACCAACTGGGAGCTTACCATTTCACCTATCAACATTCTCAAGGAGCTGCTGGCAGCATCGGCAGAGCGCCCTGTATTGGTAGCCCCAGGCCCCGGGGAGCCTGGATCCCCAGGCTGTGAGAGGGAGATGCTGGGCTTTGGCCCACCCAGCCTGATGACTATGTCGGAGTGCAGAGGGCGGGGCTCGCCACTCTCTCCATTCCCCCAAGCCTGGGGTGATGAGTTGGGGCCAATCTACCGAGATGGTAAGAGAAACCTGGGGTTTCATACAATAAGATATATGACTCCTGCTTGGTTCCTGGGGAGAGGGGAGGGACCCCAAGTTCATGGACACCAAAAGGTTCCAGACTAGTTTTTAGTCTGGAGTAGATGATTTCATGAAGGAGGTGGCACAGGCCTAGAGAAGAGACATGCTGGAAGGTTGAGACTAGATTTTAGGAGTTTAGGTCCCTTTCCTAATTATAACAACTCTCCTGGCTGCAAAGAGCTTTTCCTACATTTGACCCCATTGTCTCTCTTCTCTAGATTATGTTCATCATACAAACATCCTTAAATGCAGATGGTATTGGGCAGGGAATCCCTATATGTTCAGCCCTGAATTAGATACTATTGGGGAGACATGATCCTTCTTTCCCATTTAGTTTGGTTGGAGATTTGTAACACAATTAGAAGCCAAAACAAGGTTGGTTGTGGTCATAAGTCGTTAAGACTAAAGGCAATATCATAAAATGATTATAGATCTGGAATACACCTTTGAGCCCATCTACTCAATTTTTATGTAAAGAATTCAGGGCCAGAGAGATCATAGAGCTTGTCCAGGGGTTGCAAAAGTGGCAATTAGCAGAGCTAGTATGCAAATCAAAGTCTTTGGATGCCAATCACACACTTTTTCCCAGTGAAATGTACTGATATGCACACAGGCATCCGCAGGGTCTTATAGTATGGGTAGGATATGGATAAGTGGAAGAGAGATTGTGTAGAGCCTTGAATGCCCCTGAATATTTGACTCAAAGAAATGAGATGATCAGTTGGATCTTAGTTGATTAGACTAGTAGCCTGGGGAAGATGGTTGAAATGGGAAAGGCTAGAGACAGAGAAATCTGTGAAAAGGCTATTGGATTAATCTATGTGAAGTGATTCCCAGGCTGGGAATGGTGGAGAATCTGAGACAGAAAAAAAAAAAGGCCCTGAGGCCAGGAAAATGGTGGGGCTGCTTATATCAGAGAGGCCTGCAATGGGAATCTTGTTTTGGAATTTGGAAAAGAATCTTTATGAATTCAGAAAACTGTGTATGAAATTAATCTCTGCTCTTCCTCATGCCAAGGTGACCCTTCTTGCCTTAACCTCTTGGTGAAGATGCTATATCTCAAGGTATTCTGGCAGGATTCTTTTGAGGTATCTGCAAGGGTTTCAGTAATCTCTGGGACCTCCTCTCTCTAGAGATTATCAGTAGTCCTGGTTAGGCCTTTCCAAACCCACTTGTTTGTGGTGGTGTCCAGACTCCTCCTCCTGGTTGAGGAGGATGCTTGGTTGCTGATGTGGGAAGTCTAACCTTGTAACTGAGCCTTGGGGTAAGACTCACCCCAACTTGGAAACTAGATGAGGAATCTCAGAGATGTTTTTCACAACTTTCAGCACTAAAGAGTTGTGATCCCAAGGGCATGGACCTGGAAGCTGCCTCCTACACATGTAGGTTTATCCTCTCCAAGTCCTGGAGATACAAAGAAAGGCAAAGAAACAAAAACAGTTTGAGCTGGAATGGAACCATCCTTTTACAGCTGTCCTTGGCCCATGCGTGAGGGGGTGTTGGTAGTGCAAGATATGTGACTGTCTCAGGAGCCTTGAGGTGTACGATTGCCCTCTATCAAAGAGGCAATCCACAGTTTTGATATTGAAAATCTTGTAGCAGTTTGGTGAAGTCTATAGAAGGACCCCTTCTAAGAATCATTGGTTGCCAGCATCCTTAAGTAAAGGAAATGTCAAATTTCAGTTAAAGGTTAGTGAAAACAAAGATATTTTTTTCCTTCTCAAGTTCATGGTGAATCCCAAGTTAAGAAGCCTGTTCTAGAGCCACCTAAGTACCTGGCTGTCCAGCGCCATCTGCTGATTCTGGACAAATTGTATGGATGCTTGCCTGGTGGGGGGAAGTTAGCTTTAGGTCGTGGGATATCACAGTATTTTAGAACTTGACCTTTAAAACCACCAAGGCCAACATCTTAATTTGTTCTAGCAGGTCGCTAAGCCCAGAGAGGGAGAGTGATTTTCCAAAGTCTTACAGATGGTAGGGCAGAGCTGGGATTAGAATGCAGCACTTCTGATTCCATTTCCACTCAGATTCCATCTGAGGCTAAGCCTCTTCCCTGTGGAAAGTTATTGGAGGCTAGTCTTCACCCCACAGGACCCAGAAAATTAGTTCCTGTGCTTTGGGTGCCCCTGAGCAGTTTCTAGTGTCAGTTTTCCCCTTTCTTTTTTGACATACAGAATTTCCAGAGCTTGGATTCTGATCTTGGCTCTCCCATGAACCACAATCTATCCTCCCATAGCCAAAGTTGCCAAGTCTATTGGAACTTGGTCAGGACCAGAGTTGATTATCAGTTTCAGATCCTTAGCACTCTCTTTCTCCCTACCAGGGACAGGACCAGTATCTCATTCTGTGAGGACCTGTGCTTTTTCTTTTGAAATTGATCATGTTGGCTTTTTTTTTTTTTTTTTTTTTTGCTGGTACTGGTGGATTGGATTGGATGTCTTCTATCCAGAGGCCTGAGCCCTACTTCTTTCCACCACTCTGTATGGAAGTCTTCCTTTCTCTGTGGGCATTGTCTCATTAAGCTAAAGGATGGTGGCAACTTCCTTGGCTGAGAGCCTTGTCTTTACTGCCAACCTTCATGGGAGCCAGCTCACCTTTAGAATGCAAACTTCCTTCTTGTTACATCATCTTCTCAAACTCTACATGAGGAGAGGGTGCATGGCTTTCCTGAGCATCACAAGGCTTCTTTAGGAGACTGATGTTTTAGGATGCCAGGAGAGTTTCGGGTCTGACTTTTAGACTTTTTCTTGTTGGACTTTTAGGGCAAAATTAGGAGCACTCAGTGGGAAGTGTAGAGAGGCAGATTGGTTGGTTGGTTGGTTGTTGTCTTTTGTTCTTGAAGAGGACTAAAATGACACCATTATATTAAGAGTAGAGTTAAAGTGTGTCTGAATGTGGCTGATGAGACCCATACCTGCTCAGAATGTTCTGCCAGGTTGGATACAGATAGTCCCTATGAACATTTGGAGTGCACTCTCTAACATTTCAAGTTTCTTCTGAACTAATTCAAGTTCTGCTTTGCTCAAAGAGCATTCTCCCTTCTCTGAGATGAGGGCACATCATGCTGGGCGGTCCTGTGTCAGTGTCTCCCATGTTGTACAATCAGTTCTAAAGTTCTTGAGAGACCTTGAAAGTGTCCTTGTGTCACTTTTTCTGACCACTTTGTAAGCTCTTACTTTGTGGTGTTTCTTCATAAAATAATCTTTTTGGCCAGCGTACACGTGTAGTGACAAAACTAAGCCAAAGCAACAACTTTCCGAGTGGAAGCAAGCTACCTTTGCTCCATCACTGGTGAAGGTCCTGGGCAGAGAGGCTGGATGCACTCCTGGTTGGGGGTTCTCTTAGAAGGAATTTTTGATAGGCCTGGGTTGGATCTGGGATTCTGTACTGGATGGGCCCTCTTGATAATTCTCCAGGGGTGTCAACTAGCTTGGGCAGCTATAATTTCACCATCCTCTGGGATCTTCAAGCAGTGGCCAACTTGTTGGCTCCATGCCCTGGGGATTCCTGCTGTGGAGAGGGTTGGACTGGACAGAATCACCTTGTTGGGAACTTCAGGCTTAAGGCTCCAGAACTCCTGGAGCCCCAGGAACTTTATCAGTTTGTTTGTTTTTTTTAATAACCTTGTTACCACAGAATTGTTTTTCTCTGTAATTCAGAGAAAGGGCCCCCAGGTTTTAAATTGACCAAGGGGTCAGAGACCCTGACTGACTAAGGGGATCCTGAGGGTTGGGGGGGGGCGGCCCTGTGTTTTATAGTTCACAAGCATTATATCAAAAACACTGTTTTTGGCTTCTGGGAGGTCGGCCTGGGTTCAATCCTGCTTGCTTCAAACTACTGCCTTTGTGATTTCGGGCAGTCACTTTTCTGTGGGCTTTGGTTTCCCCATCTATAGGAGAATGGGGCCGGTGGACCAAGTGAATTCTGCTGAGGTTAAGTGACTTGCCCAGGGTCACACAGCTAGGAAGTGTTAAGTGTCTGAAGCCAAATTTGAACTCAGGTCCTCCTGACTTCAGGGCTGGTGCTCCATCCACTGCGCCACCCAGCTGCCCCTGGACCAAATCAATTCTAAGAAAGACTTCCCTTTGGAGGTCTGGGATGGGAGGACCCGCGTCTTCGAGTCTGGGAGCAAGGCGGGGTAAAGTAAGGTGAGGAGGGAAAGGAGGAGAATGGCCCTCTGGCGCTCGCTTGCTCCTGGCTGGCGGCTAGCTCGGTGCTCGCTCTCTCGGGCCTGAGTTGCTCAGCAGGCTCCTCCCGCCCCTGCTACGGGTGTCCGGGCGCCGGGGCGGGGCGGAAGAGAGAGGAGGGAGGAGGTCGGCGCTCACTCGGCGCTCGGCTGCTCCCGCCTGGGGCGGCCGCCCCGCGTGCGCCGGACCCAAGATGGCCGCCTCCACCGCCCAGTGCCGAGTGACAA
>JAJPUD010020377.1:0-21625 GCA_023553655.1 Myrmecobius fasciatus | reverse complement strand
CCTCTCTCTCTCTCTCTCTCTCTCTCTCTCTCTCTCTCTCTCTTTCTCTCTCTCACTCCTCTCTCTCTCTCTCTCTCTCTCTCTCTCTCTCTCTCTCTCTCTCTCCTTCCCTCTCTCTCTCCCATCTCTCCCCATCTCTCTCTGTCTCTCTGTCTCTCTCTCTCCTCATCCCATTCTCTCATTCTGTCACTCTCCATCATGTGAGGTCACACAGGCTGCCATTTACTGGGCAGTTTGCCCAGGAATAAGAGCTCTATACTTTCTTTTTATAATTGTAAAACAGAACTGCCTGTGTCTCCTAACATGATTTATCTTAAGGAACTGAACCTCTGGTATTCTCTTTTGTTGATTAAACTGAGCTTGGTTTGGATATTGTGGATATCTTTGATTCAATCACTTAAAATGACTTAATTACCATTCAGAGATGGAATCCATTTTATTCTCTTAATTTTGCTAGTTCTCAAGCTCATAAATTGAAAACTTAGCTGATTTCATTGGGAAGCTGGGGCACCAAACAGGAGTGACTTGTTTCCATTAGTCTAGATTTGGGTAGATCTAGGCTCTATAAACCTTAAATACTTCATTTCAAGATCCTATGTTAGATTTTTAAGACTCTACATGGAGCTCTGAAACATATTCTTCTAGAATCCCTAGAGAACATGCATTATTTTGCTTTCCAAAAGCACTCAAGAATGGCCATTATCTTATTATTATTTCCTCTTAAATGTTCCCCAATTTTTAACTTGGTGGCATTATTTTTTTTTTATAAGACCCAGAATTAGGATTTCATTGATTCATGGGAAGTATAAATATAGAAATTCCCTACACTGACACAGACCAGCAATTAATCTGTGACTTTTAATCTTATAGTATTGCCTGGGACCTTCAGGAGTTAGTGACTTACTCATGGTCACATAGCTAGTATATGTCAAAAATCAGAACTTTGAACACTATCTTCATCCATGACACCATGCTGACTCTAGTCAAATGATATTATATGATGATGGTGATGATAATTAGGTATTTACTTTAATTATTGCTGCTTCATTATTTATACTTATTTACCTTTTGGGAAGTAGATTTTAATTGTTTCTGAAAAGAGATACTAGATTTCTTTCCATTCTACCAACTCAGGACAACATATAGGGCCCACTTTTACTGAAAAGTATTCATAGATGGATATAGAAACATGTCTAATGGTCTAAATTATTATATGTGGGGTAAGCACATATAAGAATTTTGCTCCAGACTGTTCAGGGATATTGAGTTATTATCTTCAAAATGGATAAATACCCTTTAGATCTGTTTTGGTTTCAGTGAATAATACAGTCATAGAATTTTTTTGCCCAGAGCTAAAATTCTCATTTCTCTTGGCTATACTCTTCTAATCTGGTTTGGAACAACAAGGTATTTTAGTCTCTGAACAAAATCTAACAAAATTATCAAATGTGTATTGATCCTGTTGCATGTATTCTACTTTAGCACTTTACTTACATCTATAATTTTTAATTTCAATAATCTCAGTATTTTTCCCAGTCACACAGATCACAAATACCTTTGAAATTTAGCAGCTGGCCTCTTAAAAGATATGGCGACTAAAGAATTCATCATTCTTTGGCTACTGTAGTAGCCACAACCACAGAAAGGAAGGGAAGGGAACATGTACTTATTAAGCTTCTTCTACTTGCCAAGGGCTGCGCTAAGTGCTTTACAAATATCTCATTTGATCTTCACAAATCTGGGAGCTAGATGATATTATTCCCATTTTACAATGAAGGGATTGGACAGGGATATACAGCTGGTAAATGACTGAGGTAAGTAAACAAACTCAGATTTTTCTGACTCCTGGCACAGCCTTAGAAAGTTTGGGTGAAAACTTCATTATTGCAATTAAATTCTGGATATTATGGGAGTTAGATGCACTAGAGGATACCAGTAACCCAGCAAGAACCACCTACCTACTCCCAGCCTGTCAGTCAGAACAAATCCACAAGGTCCTATTTTCCCACTAGCTTCTTTTTTTGCTGATATAATACTCTATAAGGTTCCCTTTCTTAAGTATTCATAAAAAAAACCAAGGTTAAGCAAAGTTTGCATGTCTGGGAGAGGCATTCTCTCCCTGATTCTCCCTAGAGTCTGGGAGGGTCAAGAATTGGATTCCTAGGTTCGTGGAAGAGCCCCAATTATCATCAACTGCTGTCAAGGGCAGGGGGATGGAATTTCTCTGTGGGTTTGCTCAGATGGATTGTGGATTTCTTGGCAGGCAGCGGAGGATGTGGTTAGCTCATGATGAAGTGGTAAACAAGCCTGGGAGAAGGTAGCAAAATCAGAGAGAAACGCAGAATCAGCATAAGAAAACCAAGGATGATGATTCATGGAACTGGGGTTGTCAGCAGAGAGGAAGGATACAGGTTGTGGGAGTGAGGTGCTTAATGTAAGAACGGATGAGAGATGGCAGAGTCCTTAAGGGGAAAGGAAGGGATGGTCCCATGCAGAGTTTGCTGCTCTTGGAGCAAAGCCCACATGGAGACCGAATAGAGACAGACCACTGATTCATTACCAGACATCCTCACTTGAGCTGTGGGGAAACACAGGCTTTGGAGCTAGAAAGACCATTCAGACTACCTCACTGGCCCTTTTATTTTACAGGTGAGGAAACAAAGACCTAGAGGTAAAGTATTTTTCCCAACATCACCCAGGTTTTGGAGAGAAAAGGGATCCCACCCATGTCCTCCAACCCAGCATCCCTTGTGCTCTAACTCAGTCTTTAGCAGTTTCCCACACAGAGTAAGGGCCTGAGAGGATAAGATATGTGACAGGCTAGTTTTTTATGAAGTAAGGGCAAGAGACAATATCTAATAAGATTGATCAATCAACAGATATTAGTGAAATGTTTCCTTTTTTTCCCCATAGACCTCAGCATAAAGCCTTTCCCAATCTCTGTACAAATGCTAGTGTCTTCCCTTTCAAATACTTTACATTTAATGACATTTATATTTTCACATATGTATCTATTACATAAATATATTTATATTTTTACATATATTTTGTTACATATATTTATATACACTCTTGCCTCCCTTATTAGAATGAAGCTCTTTTTTGAATAGAGATTATTTTTTTTTTGCCTGTCCAGTGCCTGACTCAGAGAAAGGACTTAGTAAATATTTGCTAGTTCTCTGATTTAGAGGGCCCAGAATTAGGACCATGGGCAGGAAAGGCAACTGCCAGTGCAAGCATGAAGTAAGGCAGTAGAGCAGATGAAGATACATGAGGAAGGTAGATATGTTTATGATGGAAGAGTTGTTTTGTTCAATAATATTTTAAAATAGGTTTTTAGTCTAATGACCTGTCAAAGTACCTTGCTTCATATTGTTAGTACAGATCTAAGACAAAATCTTCACATAGAAAAAAAACTTTATTTCACGTTTTTTTCCTCCAAATATTCTTTCATAAGGAATTCCAGCTGCTGGGTTTTACCAAAGACAGACCCATTGTGAGGTGGTAATGTTTCGGGGTAGATGCTTGCTGATCTCATTCTTTCCTTTGGTAGTAGGGCCAGTAGAAGAGAAGAAAAGTTTATATTGTTTATTGAAGAGTCTCATAGGTCCTTAAGATCATAAATCTTAAGCTGAAATGGCCCTAAAACATGTCTAATGATCTAAATGGTTATATGTGGTGTTAGCACAAATTAGAATATTGTTCCAGACTCTTTAGGGAAATTGGGTTATAATCTTCAAAATGGATAAATATCCTTTGGATCTGTTCTGGTTTCAATGAGTAATATAGTCATAGAATTCTTTTGCCTAGAGCTGAATTTCTCATTTCCCTTGGCTATATTCTTCCAAACTGGTTTGGAACAACAAGATATTTTAGTTGTTTGAATAAAATTTTACATACTTCAGTACTTTACATACATCTTTGAATTTTAATTTTTAAAAATCTGAGTATTTTTTATTTCTCTAGTTCACAAACATCTTTACAACTTAATAGCTGGCCTCTTGAGAGTTATGATGACTGAAGAATACATCACTATTCCATCTATTCCAACCCTGTCATTTTATAGCTAAAGATGGTTAAGGGATTTGTTGAAAAGTCACAAAGGCACTAAGTGTTAGTGGAAGAATTTGAATCTAGATCTTCTGACTTTAGACTGAGTTTATGATCCTTTGTCCTGTGTGTTAAATGAGAGAAAGAGTTACATAGGAACAGTCACTTGGGTTTTTCTTAGTCTTTGATGATGATTTACTTTTGGGTTTCTTCTTTTATACATCTTTATCCCATCTGTATACATGTCTATCCTTCAAGATGGAAAACCACATTTTAAAATTGGGAAGGATATCTTCACATATGTTGAAATGCCTATAAATGTACCACACTAACGTATAAACATGATTGTTCAGATGCTTCCTTTTATTATGAGAAGAAATCATTTCTCTAAGTCTCATATCAACATTTCTCCATAGTGCAAGGACATGGAGAGTGTTTTCATTAAGATAGAAAAGGTTCTTGCTGAATTGAGAATCAGGAAAATTTGGGTTCTAGTTCTGGATCTGCCACTCAATATTTGCATGACCTTCTATAAGTCACAACTTAACTCACATTTTCCTCATTCTAAAAATAAGTTGGAATAGAAAATTATAATTTTTAAAATCTCTCTAGGAATCAGCTTTTTCTACTTTCAAATGAAGACAGTCTCTGAGTTCCCTTTCAGATCTTAAAGCCTCTGCACCCACTTTTGTGGGTCCATAGCTCATAGAGCACTGGGCCTGGGGTTAGGAAGATTAATCTTTGAGAATTTGAATCTGTACTTGTGCACTTAACTAGGAGTGTGACCCTGATTAAAGTTTTTTAAGTCTTTTAAATTACAATTCATTATTAGAGCTCTATTCTTCAGCTTTCCAAAGGCTTGGAAAACTGATAACTAAAAGCCCAATATGGGTCATATTTCGAGGAAGGGAACAGAATTTAGACTGGAAAAAAGTCCTACTGAGGACCTGGGACAAAGGATAATTTTAAGGTCAAGGTGACTTAAAAGATATAATTTGATCCCTATGGGATTAATATTCAAAATTCCACAGGCAAATAAAATGTTTGACTTCAGTAATTTGGACCTTGACCAAGATCAGGGCCTGATGGCATTATTCCATTATCCTAACAGTGATAACATTTATCCTTTCCTCCAGAAAAAAGCTGATTCTGGATGAGCTGGCAAAAAAATTTGGTATATCCAGGAAATAGGGAAAGGATGTAGCTTATTTAAATTGTTATATTTATTGTCTGAAGTATCAGACAATAGTGAGTTCCGTGTCAAAACACCCAAGTCTAAATCCTGACTTGCAATGACTCACCCAGTGTCACACAGCCAGAAAATGACATCTTCTGGCTGTGCGACACTGGCTAAGTCATTGCAAGACCATGGGACTCGGTACATCTTTTCAATTGCATTGGATTTTTCAATTGCTAACACTGATGTTGTAACATCAGGATGTTTGTAAACCCACAAGAATACCAGTTAGGATCTCTATCTAGTTCTATGTTAAATATGTTAAATAATGAATATAATAAGAAATAAAGAAAAAATAATAAAAATGGGCATAAGGCAATAATATAATGGAATCAAGAGTATTTCCAGGTGTAAGTAATATGCTGGAATCTGGGAACTGCTTGGCACTTGGGAAACAAGCTAGTAAATTGCAAGGATGGAAATGTCTTACAGAAGACACCCATCAGAATTAATGATGAAATCTTTCAGGGGCACACCTGACATGTGAGTGCCAAGGCAATTTTAAGAAGCCAAAACAGAATGCCAGAAGCTATCACAGTAAGTGTTCATGGATATTAACCAAAAAGCCAATGTGATCTATCCCAAGAATGATCTCCTCTGGCAGAACAGGTTCTCTGTGCACCAACTTCTGATGTGAATGACAGTAGCAAAAAGTCTATTTGTCTCAATCAGTAATATTTTAAATACAGGCTTTTAGCTTAATGGCCTGTTAAAGGACCTTGCTTCAAACTGTCAATACAGATCTATGACAAAATCTTCAAATAGTACAAAAACTTCATTTCAGACTTTTTCCCCCAAATATTCCTTCATAAGACCTTTTATTAGAACTAGCAAGTAGCAAAAGTGACTAACTTTTTGATTTCCCTTATCTAATATGGGCTTCTTGGGTAAGGAATAAAATACATAAATGGAGATATGAGAAGACATAGAAGCTTGAGTTCATATCTGTCCTTAGACCATTTCTAGCTGTGTGACCTTGGCCAAATCATGTAACCCTATTTGCCTCAGTTTTCTCATCTGTAAAATGAGCTGGAGAAGGAAATGGCAAACTACTTTGCCAAGAAAATCCCAAATAGGATCATGAAGACTGAAAAACTAAAAAACAACTGAACGACAGTAATTATAACTAAATTTGACAGGTAGGTTATCTAGTTTCCTCATTTGCAAAAAAGGAGCTGGACTAGATCAAATCTAAAGTTTCTTTAGCTCAAAAATTTATGAAGACAGGATTAAGAATGAGAAAGGATCTTAGAAGATAATCTAATTCAGCCTCAGATCTGAAAAGGTGATAGATAAGTCTTGTTGAAGGCCATATAGTTTATAAGCAGCAGAAATGAGGCTAATACTAGATCAGTTTACAATATAAGGCTTTGTCCTAAAATGAGTTCTCCATAAGCTATTATGTTATAACAAAGATAACGATGAATTGAGAGACTCTGGTTCAATTTCAGATGCTATCTCTTAACTACTTCTCTGGGTCTCAATTTCCTTCTGTGAAAATAAGGGTTAATTAAGTGATTGCTCTCACTCTCTTTCTCCATTTCTTCCAACCCTGGACTGAGATATTCTTTTAGTATCACTATTGTAAATTAGAACAAAACAAACAAAACCAACAATTCTAAAAATGAGAGATTATAAGACAACATCTAATTGTCCTGAATCATTTCAAGTAACTAATCCGAAATGAACTGAATCTCAAGATGCTACAAAACAAAAACAAAACAAAACAAAACAAAAACCTCTTGGGAATGTTTGTTGAATAAATGCTAGTGATTTCTGAAAGCTCTTGGAAAATGGAAGTGGTAATCTAAACCTGGAAACCAAGTGATTTTTGTCTTGATTTTCCAAAAAGAAAGAAGGTAGACTGAAAAAAATAAGCCAGTAAACTTTACTATGACTTGTAGTAAAATTCTGGGATGTATATCAAAGGGATGGTTTGTGAACAATTAGAAAGGGAAAGTGTGATCACTCATAGCCAGCACTGGTTTCGTTAAGAACATGTAATGCCAAAATAATTTTTTGACTTTTGAAGGTTCCTAGGATATTAATCAGAAGAAAAATGCTTTTGATTGTCTATATTTTGACAATGTATTTTATAAAGCCTTTTCTTCTCATGCTAACTATCCTTGTGGGCAAGAGGGGAATGATATGGGCTAGATGACAGTACAAGAAGATTCATTAAATCCAGATCCAAAAATGTCAGTTTAGAAGCAGATCTCTAGTGAGATATCCCAAGTTCTGTCTTTGGCCCTATGTTGTTCAACATTTTTGACAATGACTTGGATGAAAGCTTAGATGCATGCTTATTAAATTGCAAATGATGCAAAGTGGAGAGGGAGACATGCTACTGATGTTGGGATCTATGTTGTAAATAATTAAATAGGATATACATAAGATGGAAAATCCTTCCTACCTGGCCCAAGCTCACTCAGAAATTCTATGTTCTGGTTCTGTGCCAGATAAACAAAAGTGCTCAGTAAGTAATTTTTTGAAGATAAGAATAGTATTAGCAGATAGACTCATGTGAAAGGAAAAAAGGCTGACAAAATCATAAAATAAATAAATAAGTATAGGTTTGCATTCTATGAACAAGAGAATGAATCTAAACTTCTTGAAAGCAGGGAATATTTTACTTTTGTTTTTATAGATATACTATCTAGCAGATAGTAAGTGTTTAATAAACACGTGTTGATTGATTAAGTGATGGTTATACATTCAAAGCCATTTTAAACCTTGAGAACAGACATCTTACCTTTAGGAAAGTAGAAACACCAGTCCAGGGTTTTGTACCATGGCAATCTGGTGAAACCTTCTTAGAATATTGCATTGTACATGCATTACAAAAGAAACCAAATACACTGAAATATTCTTACCAAAATTAAAAAAAAATTAGTTCTTGGGTTCCGTTAGAGAAACCTAATAATAATTTATTATTATATATAATAATATTAGGTATAATAAATTAGGCATAATGGTCTATAAAGCCATTATCACTATCTAAAATAAAGACCATGACAACATGCATAATACAAGATATTCTATGACATTACAATATTCCATCTCCCATTGAAACTATTGTTTATAGATGTGAAATTAAAACTCTAACTGCCTTCTTGCAATTTGAATATGTGAAGCTCTGTGTTGGTTAAAAGCATTTTTCAATCCAACATTTAGGCATCTAAACTAACAGCATGAATATTCATCTACCAACATAAGAGTTAGGCAATCTCAGAAAGTCACTGATGGACAGGAATAGTATCTCCTTTTAGATGATCCATAAAGTATCACATGCAAATGGCATTCAAGCAATCTCAAATGACAAGTGGTAAACAAACTTGCTGTACCTACATTTGCATCCTCGTGGCTGTGGCCATTGGTCTCGGCTAATTCCTTGGCACTTTTTAACTGCAAAGTGTAAGTAGAAAGGACAACAAATAAACAAAGAGACATATTACTTGAGAGTATACTGCCCTGATGGTTAACTCTGATTTATCTGAGGTTGCATTTTATAAGGCTTCCAATGAGAAAAGCAGATGGGCTGCATAATCCTAAAGAGCCTTTTCTAAAACCAGTTTGAAACTAAAATGTTCTGAAGGTTTATTAGTTGTTTTACACACACACACACACATACACTTTCACACACACACACACAAACAAGTTCTGGACATTATTGTTTTTAATAATAACATTAAATGGTTTCAAAGGCATAAAGTAGAAAAAATTAGCTCTCAAAAATAACAAATGATTCCATTTATTATTCTTATTACTATTAATTTAAACTCTGCAGTGTTTGCAAGTTGCCACTAGCTCAATGGTGTTGTACTAATCATTATTTTTGAATGATATATTTGTTTTGGGTTATTTAAAATACCCCTGTTACTGTTCAGGCCCTCATCGAGACTATCTCAATATATAGAATTGCTTCCTGGGGTAAAGGAGGAGGAGATCTTATGTTTCTTTATTGGGAGGAAGAATGGGGAAGATTTGGTCACTGATGCATTTAGAGAAAAGCTATTTTTCAGATGAGATTTTTAACAGTGAACATTTGGAAATGCCAGTCTTCCTCCTAGAAGGCTCACAAATAATCAGTTATCAAGAGTTTCCAGAAACCCTTTAATTGGCATTTCACCCCAGCCTGACTGAAAGCAGATATTTGGGTGGAGGAAACAAGGGAGGGGTAGGCCATCTTTCCAGCTGTCTGCCTACATTTCCTTCTGCTTTATACAGGTCTGTCATCTTTTATGCCCTAAATAAAAGCTTCATGGTAGGAGATAAATGCTCAAAGCGTGGATGGGGGAAAAAAAAAGAAAATGACAAGACTCTTGCATACATATCAACGCTGTGTAAGATTTAAAACATCTGCTGTTTCTGGTTATTTATGTATTTTAACCATTCTAGTTTCCTTAAAGCAGACCCATAGTCATAGCCTGGAAGTCCCACCGACTTGACTCTGAGCAAGAGAAAGCTTTCAAAGAGCAGGAAGGGGACCAGGGGCAGCTGATTCCCAGACCAAAAAGTTTGCCATATCCACAACTGAGCCACCTAGCTGCCCCTTCTTCATGAGTTCATATACAGCCTCAGGTGATAGCTGTGTGACCTTGCATAAGTCACCTAACCTTATTTACCTCTGCTTCCTCATCTGTAAAATGAGCTTGGGCAGGAAATGGCAAACCTGGAGTGGTTTGAGTGTCTCTGCCAAGAAAACTCCAAATGAGGTCATGAAGGGTTGGACATGACTAAAAATGACTGAACATCAAAATCTACCAATAAGGGCAAAGAAAATTCTTCTGACAGCATGACCAAGTCTAACAGAGCCTATCACCTTTACAAATTCAAGAGCATGTGGGGGGAAAACTGGAAGAGAATCTTTAGTTTTCTTCACAGTTCAACTCTTTCTGATCCCCATAAATGCTAATGCTCTGTTCTCATTACATTTTATTTTTTACATGTATTACATATTATTTATTCTATGAGTGTGTGTACATATAATATATATATATACACATACATATATTCTTACATAGACATATTCTTTCCCTGAGTAAAGTTTAAGTTCTATGAGGGCAGGGATTGCTTCACTTTTCTTGTATCACCAGGACCTAGTTCCTGACATAGATATAGATACAGATATAGATAGATAGATATTCATTCATTTATTTAAAATATTTTCATTTTTGTGGAGTTCCTGAGTAACAAACTCCTTCCAATTCTTCAACTTAAGAATCTTAAAGAGTTGCCAGAGAACACTGGAAAATAAAATAATTTGCCTCAATTTATAAGCCAGGATATGTCAGAAGCAAGATTGAAAACCTAGTTTTCCAATGAATTTATGAAGTGCCTACTATGTACCTCAGTAGTACATAGTAGGCACTTAATAAACAAATGCTGATTTCTTCAGTGTGGAGAAACTCTTTCTTTGTCAAAATCTATACTAAAATCCACAAAATAAGGTAATCTTCTGTGCAGAATTTGAACCTGGATGTTCCTAACTTCAAAGACAGAACCCTTGACTATAAAGAGAGATTCTAACTATATTGCTCTAGAAGTCTATGACTATGAATGTATCATACCCTGCCCCATTTCCCATATTCCATTATCCCTTTGTCTTCCTCTGGTCTATTTTATTTCACCTTCTTTTCATTTATCTACCCAATTTCTTTTTAACATTTATCTCTTTCCTTGACCCCTTCAAAGGCAAATCATCTACCCTACCCAAAATTAGTCATACCATTATACAGAATCTGATCACTCATTTCCCTTTGCCCTGACACCTTTCTGCTTGCTTGCTCATAGCTTCCAGGAGAAAAGGTTTCTATATATTCTCATCCTCACCTGCCTTTGAAGTGTGGATGCTGATCTAAAGACCCATCTTAGAACAGGTAAGGATGCCTGTCTTAGGCTAGCTAGAGTATCTGTCCCTCTCTCAGAAGAAGGGGTTGGTCCTTCTGATTGGTACTATTATGTGTGTGTGTGTGTGTGTGTGTGTGTGTGTGTGTGTGTTTATGAGAGTGGAGAAGGAGAGATAAGGCTTAATTTGAGCGGTGGGACGCTACCATCATCATTAAGCTTACAACCATGTGGGAGACTTGTGAAACATACAAATTGACAATATGATGAATATCCAAAATTATAAACATATAAAAACATTAAAACTTACTAAATTAGAGGGAAATAAGGTATAAACAATCACAAGAGCTTGATAATTCAATGGAAAAAATTGAATTAAGAGCAAATTCTCTTTGGGGGCCAGTGCTTGGGTCAGAGCCTGGCTGCTGACCTCGTCTTTTCAGTCACTCTCCAACTTGTGACCATGGCTTTAAATAGAAAAAAATCAATAAAATATACCAAAATTCAGTATTGCCTATAAAGTTTCTTGAGGACAAGTATCATATCTTTTTTCATGAAAGATCACTGCCTTCATTAATATTATTTAAAATTATTCCTTGAGTACGTAGTATCTACAAAAGCAAAATGAAAGGATTGCAGAATAGAATAGCTAGGCAGGCAATGAAGAAGTATTTATTGATGGTAAGGACAGTATCCAATACTCATTCATCAGGCCTTTAGGAAGCTATTTATGCACTCCATTAAAGACTATACTGAATTCATTTGCATATTCATCTCCAGTTCATATTTTCTCCTGCCCATTTTTGATGAGGAAATATCTTTTTTTTTTATTCCACATAAATACCTTTGAGAGGCTGTTGTGGAACAAGTATGAGCAAGCCCCCAGATTTCCAGTCTGCAATTTGAGGGAATAATAGTAATATACTCTCAAGTAACATGGCTGTGGAAACTCCTGTAATGGCAGTCTCTAGAATTTACAGTTATTTACTTAGAACGTCTTACTTCTCAAAGTCTCAGTTTCTTCATATGTAATATGAATAGATGGTCTGCCTTAAATTTTATAAGTAAAGATGATGTCAATAATGGAGATTGGGGTCTGGACCTGAAGATGTATGGCCTGCACCTCATAGCATCCTATACACTAGGACTTTTTGTGCCTATCTATGTCACTGGTGGACCCTCACAACTGACCACTATGCAGATTAGATTTATGCTTTCTTGATGTCTTTTGCTTGAAAATCACCACCCTCAATTTGATGAGTGGAATAATTCTTGAATTGTTTTTTAAGAATTCTCTACCATTGGATGGGATTTAAGCTAAAGGCATCAATTTTATTTGGTGGAATCTCAAATGTGTTATAAAGGGACCAAACAAGTTGTGTGAGGTCATTCAGAAATTTTTCCTATGGGCTAAGAAGCAATCTTCTGACTTCTAGTTCAGTATTATAATCTGGAACATTTATGTCAATAAACCTACCATTTTATCAGAGGCTTGACCTTTGGAGAGGATTCCAGAGTTAGGATATTAAACTAAGGGATATTGAGGAGGATTTTTCAGAAATTTACCTATCCTGTTGGATGACTAAGTATCTTTTTTTGAACATCTATAGCAAGATTTTTTTTTTGAAGAAGTGATTCCAACAATCTCCAACATAAGGAATTCTTCTAATCTAAACCATTCATGGAGCAACTGAAGCCAATTTCTCTTTGTTCTATTCTTCTAGAAATGGAAAACAGCTGGCCCTCAGTCTCATCTACATAATGAACAACCTCTCACATACTTGAAGACCATTATCTACTTGTCCTTCTTTTCTCTATCTATAATCTCTTTTACATATGTATGAATGTGTATAAGTAATTTCCGCAAACTTTCTCCATAAAGACCTTATTTTTCATTACTATAATTATTTTTACAGTCCCAATCCAAGCTCTGCATTTACTGTCTAGGAGTACCCAGGGCACTATGCCCAAGCCTGAGTATAATTTTTCTATATGTTCTTCATTCTTTGTTCTATCTAGTTTATCCCAGAATTTAGTAGTGTTCCTGGGTTATTTCAAAATTCAGAATCTACTCAATGATTGGAATTGAAACTTTCTAATCAAACTGAAGAATTCGAATAATCTTTGTCATCAGGAGGAAAATAAAGAAATTCTATAGCTGTAAAAAAAAAAAAAGAATAGAACAAAGGGAACAAAACATAGAATGAAACACATAGTAGGGGTATAATAATGTTTGCCAGATATTTTTACTGATCATCTCTTTTGTACAATGCAAAAGATGAGGTTGAGACTTTCAGGTATGGTTTCCAGGTCTGTTTTATATTTTGATAGCTTGGGGTAAATGGGATTCATTTTATTTTTCAGTTCACTCTCTCATATAGATCCATAGGAATCATAATAAGATAAACAAGGCTTTTGTTTTAGCAAGTAACTCTTTCCCATAAGTTTCCAATGGTTTGAAATAATGCTTTCAAAAATTTCCTTGAAAATTCAGAAGCACATATCAAATTACTTGCTGTCTTGGGGACAAGGGAGGTAAGGGAAGGAGGGAGTAAAATTTGGAATGCAAAGTCTTACAAAAATGAATGTTGAAAACTATCTTTACATGTATTTGGAAAAATAAAATACTATTGAAAATTTAAAAAAAGAAAATTCAGAAGCACTTAATTCAAGAAAATGGTAATTACAAAATTAATTTCATTGAATCAAAGCCCTTCTTTAAAAAATATTTGAAATCACTAGGCTCAGATCTGGCTGGAAATACTTTCTCTCTATGAAATATCATGAAAATATTATCTTTTGATATCTTTTTTATTTACATAGTATTCTTTAAATGAAATGCCCCCACACATGTATACACACACACATTATATATGTACTTTTACACGTTTGTATACTGTCTCCTCCCTCATTGTATTGAGAATTCTTTTAGGGCAGGGACTATTTTTGTTTTTCTTTGTATCCCCAGTACTTAGCCCAGTGCTTTGACACATAGTGGGTATTTAACAAATGCTTGTTGATTTGATTCCTTAGAACCAATAATTACAGTGAAAAAATAAAATAACCCTAAATTTGGTAAGTCCCAAAAGATTGGGCTTGCTCTCTGCAATTTCTTTTAACCTAATCAAGATCCATTAGGTCTGTGATAGGGAACAAAGATCAGTGCTGGAAATACATTTCAAGAGCTTTCTCTGACTTCCAACAGTTAACTCCCCTCCTTCTCTAGTACTGGAGATGGAGGGTTCAGGTTTCCCTGAGCTGCTGAGTGATCCATCTTCCCTTGCTGTAAGACAATACTTTCAAATCCACTTATCAATGTCAGGCCACACTTTAGTATCAAAGAAAGCCCGAATGGAATGATCAGATTTACTGACTATAGAAAAGGTTTGCTTCTCACTGTAGTTAGATAAGTCCCCTGATACCCAGGTGATTTTTTTTAATGTCACTATGAATCAATCTTTTGTATACATGTGTCTGCAGAAAGACCATAGGCTATGCTAAACTCATTTTCCTCACAATTAGACTTAAAAGGAAACAATTGTCTATTTTGAAATAGGTTTGCTTTCTCAATATTTTTTAAACTTCATCACAATTCATTTGTCTTCTGGGAGAAATCACACATCACTGGTGTATGTTGCCTTTTGAGGTATTGAATTGAGGACAAAGGCAGCAGGCCCCAGGGTTGCAAATTCCACCCAGCTAAGACAGGAGGGGGTTTGACAAGGTATAGGCAAATTATACAGTAGACTAACTTCAGCCGATATTTGTATAAATGAAACACAAGGGAGACATACAAATGTGTCTGAATTGATGGATAAATTAGAGTTGTCCCATTCATTTAATAGTTCACCTGTTCCTGTAGAACTTTCAATAATGCTTGTGTGTGACTTTGTTCCTCCTTTGCTTGCTCCAGTTCAGACTTTTTGTTTTTCAGTTCTTCTTGGATGGTCAATAATTGCTGTGAATATAAAAGGGCACATGATTAGGGAGTTCAGAGGCCAGGGATTTTTTCAAACAGTCACAACATCAATTCAATCATTAGAGAATGATTCTCTGTTTTCTGTATAATTTCCCCTCTACTGCAGTGCTCTAAGGAGGGTTACATTTCTTAATTCAAGGCTGTTATTTGTTATATTAAAGCACCAAACTCTGGGGTATTATATCTTCCACAGAGGAACTGTCCTATCCTTTTGAACAAATTTTTTATTTGTAGAAACACAATCTGTGATTTTAAAAGACTAAGGCAAATACTAGCAGTCATAAATAATTTTAAAAGCACAGACCTTTAATATAATTAGTCACTGGCCTAAAGACATTCCATTCTCTGTAAAATTATATTCTATGAAGCTACCATACCAAGTTGCTGGAAATGGTAACGATCCTTTTTCCAACTCTGTTTTGATGGTGATGTCTTATATTAGATCAGCAAGACTGAAGTCCAACAGCAATCAATAGATCAGCCAAGAAAACTGCTGATACAAGCCATCAAAACACTAAGCTTTGACCCGTGTGGCTATTTTTAAGCAGGAACACTCAAAGTATTTCTGGGACCGAGGATGTTTGTAAACTCTGGGCTTCTTCTCACCCACTGAACTGTAATTCATGTGCAGGCAGGCAAACTTCAGCTGCCTGAAGCCATGGAGTAACCATCTCTGTTTCATTGGAGATCCTTTAATTAGAATCTTACACAGATATTTGAGCCCAGCTCCTTGGCCCCCAAATCAGTCTCCTTTCCACCATACCATGCTGCCTTCCTCTTCATGAACTTTAAAATAAAATCTCTTGGAAAACAATGATTTTTTTTGAAAACAATGGATGAGTGGGTTGAAAAGAAAAAAATTCTATTTCTTTCGTGATTATCCATAATCAACCCTGTATTGATAATAACATGAAAACATCCAAACATTCCTGATTCAGAGTTAGTGAGCTGTTTTAGGTGTTAAGGAGGCTTCTTCAGTGTCTCATCAAGTCTGGCTGCACAGTAACATGCTGATCATGGACAATGAATTCTGGTTTGCTGAAAAAAACAACTAGAGGGATTCAAAGAAATTTTCAAAAACTTATCAGATCAGAAAAAAAATCATCCAGAAGAAATGCCACGTGTCGTATGTATGTGTGGCTTTTATGTTAGGCATTTATGCTCCTGCATTTCTAGCCTCAGTAACAAAAATTTCATTTTTTATGTGTAAGTAGCTTTAAGAATTTCTCACTCCAATTTACCGTTTTACCACTCGGTAGATTTGGTGATATCCCCATCAGCTAATATATTCATATGACAATTTATATGACAACCCATTAAAGGACAGAATCTAGAGAGTTTACTCTGACACTGAACCAGCTATCTACAAATAATAAATGGCTAACCAATGGGGCAAGATACATATCTTTTTTTTTTTCATGTTTTTCAGAAACATTTTGAAGGAGTTTGCAAATACAAGGTAAGTTTTCAGTTTTCATGGGTCCTTATAAAAATAGGATTCGCATTCCTGTCAAAAAATAAACTAAATGAAGAGTGAGAAAACTGCATCTTCAAGTTTGGTATCCTTGAATCCGATGTGTAATTCACAATAGCTTCCAACAATGGAAATGAGATACTATGAAAACTTATCAAGAATGGGAATTTCTTACATTATAATCTTATTCACAGTGCTTAGCACAAGGTCAGACACAAAGCTGGCTCTCAAAAATACTTATTGATTGACTGAATTCATAAAAATGTGATGGCCTGATTACTGTCTAGATGATTTATTATTTTTTTTATGAATTCCTTCTGTCCTTGTTAATGCACAAATACAAGAAGGATCAGTAATTGAATACAGCAGGAATCTGTGATTGCCTCAGCATGAAGAATTCCTTCTAACCCTGACTAAGTCTAAGGGAGTTGCCTGAAAATTACTGAGAAAATAAGTGATTTATGCAGAATTATAAAGCTAGTATGAGTGTTATTTGAACCCAGGTCTTTCAGATAATAAGCCCAGAATTCTATTAACTATTCCAGATGGCCCCCACAAGGAATGGCTGAGGAAATTATGGTATATAAATGTAATGGAATATTATTGTTTTATAAGAAACATTCGGCAGGATGATTTCAGAGAGGCCTGGAGAGACTTGCATGAACTGAGGCTGAGTGAAATGAGCAGAACCAGGAGATCATTATACACAGCAACAAGACTGTGTGATGATCAGCTCTCATGAACTTGGCTTTTTTCAACAATGTGATGATTTGGGCCAGTTCCAATAGACTTGTGATAGAGAGAGCTGTCTGCATCCAGAAAAGGAATGCTGAAAACTATCTTTGCATGTATATTGAAAATAAAAAGCTATTATTAAAAAAACAGATTGCACCCACAATACACCCTGGGTTCAAAACCCATCACAAACATTGACTACTTGAATGACTTAAGGCAAGTCTGCAAATTGAGGGGACTGGGCTAGATGGCCTCTGAGAGACTTCTAACTATATTTGTGACCCCATTAACAAGTGGTCAGCTGTAGGAAGTTGATGACCTTTAACTTTAGGACCTCAGTCACTGGAGTCAGTGGCTGTGACTGAAAATGGCTTCTCAGTTATGTATGGCATACGTATGGAATGTCTAAATCAGCACAGGCTTTCAACATGAGGAAGTTTTCAAATACCAGCCTGGAATATCTGTGAACAAATGCCAGGCCTGGTGCAATTTGGCTGCTTCCTGGATCTTGTCACCAATCAACCTACGGGTGAGTGTCTTGTTGGGAAGCTCACCAGTGATGCCTTGAGAATTTAGAAGGGTTTATTCTCAAGGATCTCTCTGGTGGATTCCCTCGAGTGTTATCTAAATAATGGTTCATAATTTCCCAACAATCTGAGATTTACAAGGCATTTTCCCATGTGTGAGGTGGGTAATGCAAATATCTCCATCATTTTATAGAGCAGAATGGAGACTCGGAGAGCCCCATGGCCAATATAACCCTCTTACATTCTGTTTAATATCCTTTATCCAGATTTATTAATTCAATGCTGTCATTGCCTGGATTGTGGCTCAAGGAGGGATGACCTCAGTGTTGTTACAATGATCTCAGTGTTAGACAACATATTTATGGCCAGTTCTCGAAAATGGTAAAGACTTCAAGGTCTTTTTATAGGTCAAATGAATTAAGGGACCGTTGGGAATTGCATAGTGGATACTACCTCATGGGCTTCATTTGTTGCAATTGCACCTATATGGGTGTAAATCTTGGGTTTTCCTATTACTCCAGAGAATTAATTCAAAGTCTAGAAAGTAAAAGTGCCACGCAGGAGTCACATAGAGTTTGGCAACTATTATTTTCGTATACATGAGTACACATGAATACTATTAAAGGAATATGGCTATTCCCATTTAAAATCTTTTTGGTTCACTTGTGCTAAAATGAAGAAGTTGCTATTTACTTTTTTAACCAAGAGGAAAGTATTTCTGAACAAGGTCATGAAAATACATTCAGTAAGTTAGTGTTTTGTCATCTCTTTCCTGTTCCCTACTCACAAAAGGAGCAATACTATTAATGATTTAAAAAATAGCTACCATCTGGAGTGTCTCTGTATTCAATATCATTAATGGTGGCTAATTTATTTCTAAAACAAAAGCTCATGAATCTAGTATTTGTGCCTATTGCAAATAGGGCTTGAGTCAAGCAGCTGCAATTTTCCCTTCATCTGGATGACCTGGGAAAACAGTGGGATAATCTAAACCTGGCTAATTGAAAGTCACTCTCTTTGTTTCTTTGCATTTGAAATATAGAAAGCTTTATAATTTGTGGGGTTTTTTTTGTTTTTTTTTTTTGTTTTTTCAGGGGGAAGTGGGGTTGAATTGTCAGGTATTAGAGTACTCCAGATGACAAAAGTTCATGGTCATTGAGAGCAATGAGAACTTCGTTCGGATGACTGCCTTGCTATATTGGCTGACTGCGATGTGATTTCAATTTAACATTTGAGAATACAGCCTTAAACAGATGCAGCATTACATTTTGGGTGGTTTCAAATGAGTGGGTACCAATTAGACAATTATCCATATGTCAATCAAGATATAAATGCTCTGGTGGTCAATAAACAGGTAAATAAAATAGTAGACCTGACATATCGTGATTTTTCCAGGCCATAGACTTAATGGGAGCATTCTGTAATGCTCTTTGGGGAGACAAAGTCAGATGGGTAATGGGCCTTTTTCTTTGATGAATGAAAAATGCATTGCATTGGGCTATTTGAAAGTCTAGTATAAAGTGTCTCTTTTTTTTTTTCCTTTCAGTTTTTCCAGATGGGAAAAGTATAGACACACATAAAGGTTAAATAAGTCAGCCCAGATCACTCTCCCAGGAAGTGACCTTCTACCTCCACCATCCAAATTTCCTGATTCTGCTTTTAGTCAGTGCCCTAGTAAGAAAACTGTACTGTCAGTTTGAAATGGAAATCAGGGCACGCCAAGCTCAAGGTCCTTGGAGCAACAGCATCTACCTGGGTATTCATCATTTTCAATGACTAGCCAGGCTGCTTGAAGCATGCTTTTCATGTATACATTGCGAGCCGTGTGGGCGATTTCACTTTGCTAGGAGAACGACAACCCCTTCATTTTCCTTTTTTCCTTTAATTTCATATTTTCATTCTAAACACTGTATTATCAGGGTGAGATTTTTATCTATCCAACAGATTAAAGAGGGTTACATTTCATGAAGGTTATAAGCAGCAATGCAAATTCTCACTCTGTGAAATAAGTCACAAGGAAATATGCTCAGGGAGGTGGGTTCCCACTCAAGTCCGCTGGTGGGATTTGAGGAGAGAGGATTTCCTTTTTGCTCCTTCTCTTCCTTCATTTGAGTATCTACTATGTACATAGCAATGAGGATGCTTTCTCTTAAGAAGCTTAAAACTGAGTTGAGGATATTAACTCTTCCTGACATCTATATTACTATATTATTGTTATTTCATCAAAGCATTTGATCATATTCTAAAAGCTTTACAAAGTCACTGTAATTTCCAGAGATTATTCTAGTTTATTCTGGGGAACAACATGTGTTTGGCTCATGGAAAGTCACTTGCATTTGAAATATATAAAGTTTTATAGTTTTTGTAGTTTATATATATAAAGCTTTATAGTTTTTATACTTTATATATATATATATATACATATATATACATATATATGTATATATATATATAAAGCTATATAGTTTATATAGTGTTTTTTTTTTTTTCAGGGGGAAATGGGGTTGAATTGTCAAGTATTAAAGTGCTCCAGATGACAAAAGTTCAGTTTTTAGAATTGGCTACAAACAAATCTGTTACATGATACAACAGTAGAATATAATACCTACAGACAACTAATTGGCATAGTGGATGGTCATGGTTGGGCCTGCAGTCAGGAGGACCTGAGTTCAAAGCTGGTCTCAAACACAATTAGCTGTGTGACCCTGAGACTTAAGTCAGTTGACCTGACTCAGTTCCTTCAACAGTAAAATAGAGATAATAACAAAAGCTACTTCCTAGGGTAATTGTGAAAATTAAATGAGATATTTGTAAAGTGTTTAGCACAATGTTGAACATATAATGTCTAGTATAAATGACTTAGGCACTTAATATATGCTTATTCTTTTCCTAAATACATTTCATCCTAAATAGTTTCATTTACTCAAAGAGAATTTGTTAAGTATTTCCAGGCACTTTAGTAGATATTGAGATACAAAGACAAAACAAACCAACAAAAAACTTATTGCCCTCTTTTGAAAATAAATAAGAAAATAATATCCATATATAAGCAAATATAAAAAAGATGTTCAAAGTAAAAGCAAAATGATAGGAAGTTAAGTAATGGCCCCAAGAACTCTGGGGAATCATGAAAGGACTCGTGATGGGGAACAACAATTCCAGACTACAAATTACATTATAAAGTAGAAGTCATCAAAATCACTCAATGCTAGTGAGAAAAGAGAAAAGTAGATTATTGAAACAGAAATAATGGATTCAACAAACCTATGTTTGATGACTCTGAAAACATAAAATACTTAAGAAAGTATTTATTTGATCTGGAAAAACTAGAAAGCAGTTCAATAGAAATTAGGTTTAGACCAACATTTTATACTGTATTCTATAATATATTCAAAATCATAATATTTTCTGTAAATTAGAAGAGAAGCAAATCATATGATTTTTGTACCTATTAGATAGGGGATGAATTCTTAATCAAGAAATAGAGCCAATTATAAAAGACAAATTTTGATTACTTAAAGTTGAGAAACTTTTATAAAATTAAATGAGCACATCTAAAATAAGAAAGTAGTTAATTGGGGGGAGGTAATGTTTTGTATCAAGTATGTCTGATTAAGGGTTGGTGTGCAAGATATACATACAGCTAACAGAAAGATATAAGATCAAAAGTTGTTCCCCAATAGAGAAGTAATCAAAGAACATGAACAAATAGTTCTCAAAAAACAAACAAAAAAAAAACTGCCATCTATTAACAAGGATTTGAAAGAACATTTCAA
>JAJPUD010020376.1:0-24821 GCA_023553655.1 Myrmecobius fasciatus | reverse complement strand
GTCAATATGGATTGCTATTTACAATAAAAAAAAAAGCTAAAATAGTACTATCATATGCTAGGCATTGTGCTGTAATAAGCATTTTACAAATATTTCATTTGATCCTCACTCTACGAAGTGGGTAATAGTATTACCCTCATTTTACAGGTGAGGAAACTGAGGCAAGTGTGTGTTTGGGTTTTTTTATGTTGTTGTTTAAAAGTAACTTGACCAGATTTATAGAGTTAATAAATATTTGAGGCCAGATTTGAACTTTGGTCTTCCTGAATTCAAATCTAACATTCTGCACCACTTTATTTTGCTCCTTCTATTTTCAAAGGGAAAACAAGCTGAAAGACTTCAATATAGCATAGAAAACAAAGAATTGAGATTTTAGAGTTGGGTATCAAATTCCAATTCTGTTACTTATTATCATACATGCTACCTTGAGCAAATAACCTCTCTGGGTTTTCAGTTTATTTATCTATAACGGTAAGGAGAGTGAACAAGGACTGAATGACATGATTTCCAAGGACCCTCTTCTAGTACTAAATCCACAATTTTATGAAAACTTTATTTTTCACTTGGGAGGTAAGAGCAGCATTATTGGGGGGTGGGAGGGGGAGATATAAGGCCTAAACAAAAACTCCTAAGTGAGCAAGCATAAATTTTAACAGAACCATTGTAATTTACATTCTCACTGCCTTAGTTTTCAAAGCATTTTCACAAACATTATCTCAATTGACCCTGACAAAACCTCATCAAGTATTCAACAGAGCAGAGACTACTAAGACAAATACAGAGAGAATATGCCTCTGGTTCAGTATTCTTCCAATCCATCAATAAGCATTTATTATGCACCTTCTATGAGCCAGTCACATCCAGCCAGACACTAATGGATAGAGAAACAAAAATGAATAGTCTTTGAGAAGATCCAATTTACAATTTAGAAAAGCATATAGAGGGCTATACTGAGGGTCACTCCAATCTGCTAAGAATTAAATTTTCTGGGTGAAAAAAAAAATCAACACTAAAAATCAAAGTTTAACTTGCTGTTTTGTTGTTTGTCTAGACTTGTGTTAACAATGCATTTTAAATTTTAAAGTGTGTCCTTACTCAGGTTTTTTAAAATTTGCCAGCACACCTCCACATATATAGACAATTATAAAATGTTGGGGCACTGACATTGTCAATTGGGGAAAATTGGGAAAGGTTTCATACAGAAAAGGGCATCTGAGATGAACCTTGAAGGGAGTTAGGATTCTAAGAAATGGAAATGAGAAGAGAATATCTCTCAGGCAGAAGAAATAGTTAAAAAACAAATGAAGTGCTCTGAAAGTAACAGTAAGGAGACCAAGCCCCTATGAACCATAGACTCTATAAAAGGAAGAATTCAATGTACAAGGTAGTGGGCCAGGTTGTGAAGGGCTTGAAATATCAAAGGAATATGTGTGTGTGTGTGTGTGTGTGTGTGTGTGTGTGTGTGTGTGTGTATAAATACATATATTTTTTGATCTTGTAGGTAACAGAAGCCTCTGGAGTTTGCTGGGTAAAGAACTGACAGGACCAGATCTGTGCTTTGGGAAAAATCACTCTGGCAGCTATGTGACCTGTGAGGCTATTTCAATAATTCAGGTGAGGACTAAGAGTCTGAACTAGGGTGATGGGGACTTGCTACTATACTATATAACAAATCAACTCTCACTATAAAAAGGAAACTAAAATGAATATCTGTACCACTGAATGGAGAAGTGAAGAAAAGTCTTACATATTGAATCATGGCAATCCAAAGTATCCTTAAATGCTTACCTATTCAGATATGTCAATTCTAAACATACATTTGTATATACACATGTATACAAAGCTTCAAATAAGGGTATATGACACAGTCCTGTAAAAATCTAATTCTAACTACCACAGAATTCTAAAAGCAACCTTATAAAGAAGTTTCAAAGATTTTCAACATTGCTTTGAAAGTTTGAAAGTAAGCTACCTTCACCAAGTGTCTTTTCTTTCAAGTTACAATGACTTGTATTTTTATAATAAATAGGTTTATGAAAAAAATCTAACTGAAAATTCATTCCCCCCCTGCAGTTAAATGTGAAGGAATAACATCATTTGTTCATTTAAGGTATGTAGTTATACTTCATATTTAAGTTTTTATTGGGATTTACAGGAAAAACTAAAAATGAAGTGAATAATTAGATATGGATTGGATAATTAGATTTATGAATCTATATTCAAAATCATTAGTGCCACATTTGAATTAGCTAGCAATTTCTGTGAGTTCTTATATTATATACAAGTAGTTAAGCCAAGAATCTACATTTCAACTCTATTCAAAGTTAATTATGGATCTTTATTTCATAAAATAGCTCACTTTTAAAAAACCATGTATTAAAACTTTCAGAACTATTTCATCTTAAAAGAAAATTTTGATTTTTGATTCAGCATATGAAATGGTTCTTTGCTCAAATGAATTTAAAAACAAAATCACAAAAGCCTTAACAAAATACTTGGCAATCTTTATTCCCTATGATCCAGGATGTTTAGACTAGATGTTTAGCTTTTTCCCAGAGGGATTAAGGGAGAGGGAATAGGTAGATAAAGACAGCTAGAGTGACTAATGAATGACCAGCCTATGACTTTAGCCTGGCCCCTAACTCCAAAGGAATTCTATCAAGCCCTATGATTAGCTTTTATCTGGCCCACTCATAGTTGATATATTCAATGACAAAAACCCTAAAGTATCTCCTAACCTCATGGTTCTCAATGATTCATTATGTCCTTTATCTTGCACTGAAAGTTAGATAATTAGTGGCTCTCATGGCCCCTAATTCTGTGCAAACATACTCTGTTTCCCAAATTGTAGAAAATGGACCTCTTCTACACTGCTGCCTGAATAGTCTTAGTAACTGAGGCGGGAAAAATTATGATTCTCATATATATACATATTATTAAATAATTATTTTTAAATAAATATTTGATATATTTTCTATTAAAATTTATATGAAATATACTGACCTATATTGACCGGGTTGAATTTATACCTTGAGAACTCTACTACTTGAGGTAATATAAAGTACTCCTTCTTTGAGAACTACCACTCTGACTGGACATATGAGGAATTATATAATCAGCTCATTGAAATGATCTCTTAAGAAATGACCATATCATTATTCCCTAGTGCAGGCTCCAGTAGGTGACTTATTACTTAAAATAAACTTGGGTCCCCTATAGCACACCCTGGTATTACTTAAAGGAAAATAAGCAAGAGAGAACAGGAAATATTAAGATAGCCCAAGAATAGCACTACTAATTGAAGCCTATGACCTGGCTAGCAGGCAAAGTTTTAAAGCTAAAAGAAGGAGAAAAAACTTGGTATTGCCAATCACAGTATTTATCCAACTACTTTCCTCATCCTTCTGGAGAAAATGGCCCAATCCAAAATAGATAAAATAAGTATAATCTAGATTCTTGTAAAATAGTTACCTTGCCAAAACAAAACAAAATAACCAAAAACAACCCCAAAACAATTATAATTCTAAGTACATGTTACCTAGTGTTGGGCTTGGGAGGATACCTGTTATATCACTGTATTGACAAGTGCCTGACTTTTAGAAGCTAACCAACTGCCTCTGAAGTATAGAGCGGTATGACCAAGAGCCAATTATTCAATATTCCAGTGTCTTAATCAACTTTCAAGACAATAAGTTATAGGGGAAGAGTTGCTCATCCACATATGGAAAGTGACTCTACACAGAGCTCCTGACCCTTAGGAAATCACAGCTCCAGGTTTAAAAAAAAAAAAAAAAAAAAAGATTGTCACATACTCATGCCTTGAGTTTTACTATTCTCCATTTAATAGGAATCAGTATTATATGGCTCAATATCATAAATCATGTTGCTCCTTTTACAAGTTTCCCCTAGCTCCCTATCTTCTTTTAAAGTTCCTTGTATAGCTATGATGGGAGACCCAGAATATTTTTTATCCAGCTTTCCTTTGGAATAGAGAATTACTGAATCCCAGAAAACCCAAAGCCACTCAGAATTTGAGGTAGTTGTCCTTCCTGCCACTATATGCTCAATAATGGGGAATATGGATCCAGAGTATTACCATAACTTTTTGGTTGGTGATCTGGGCCTGGCTGTGGGATTGCTGGAACTTGCTCCTATCCTTTCAATAAATCTCACTTCTCTCTATACCTAAAAATCCTTGATTCAGTTTTCTCCTGGATACTGTGAATCCAACCCAAGATCTAATCATCCTAATATTTCTTAAAACAGTGCTAAGATTAATGGCACAATTATCAAAAATAAAAAAAATAAAACAGTTCATACTAAGACTTCTATTGCAAATCAAAATGGAGAATATATTTTTAAAAATTATCAAAAGTACAGAAACCTCCCAATTACCTACTATAAGAGATTCATGAATTTACTATCAGGGTTGAATATGGTCCTTACAGTTTCATTAGAATGACTGAAGAATTCATACTGGTGACTACAGTAAAAATGATGTAAGGATTTTTTTCAATGACCAATTTGTTGCAAAAAGCATAGAACATAAAAAAAGAAATATTTCTTTTCAAATGATACCATTGAGAAGAGGTTGTCCTTCATGCACACCCCTCGATAAGACTGCACTGTAAACATCTTCAGGAAATCCAGTCTTGCATAATGTGATTTCACCAGTTGCCTGTATTGGTGCCTGAAATACAAGATAAAATGTGTGTAAAAATTGCAACCCCCTTCAACTAAGCAACATTCCACTTGGGGGAAAAAAAAAACTTCATTTCTCTTCTATCTTGTACAAACAACTCCTTTGTTTCTCAATGGCTACAATTAGAACTTTGAGGGCAAAGGGTTAATCTTTTTGATAACTGGAATGGAAGGAACAAATCCCACTTGTCTAGTAAGAGCTAAATACTACACATTCTGGATTCTTCTAACTATTGAATGTTTCAAGTAAAATGCTTATTGAAACTCAAGTGGAATCAGAAGGGAAACAAAAACATCTCTCATGCTGTAATAAACCTTTCATTAATCACGACCATAAACTTATTTTTCAATAGTTGGAAGAAGACACTTTAACATTTACTTTTAAGAGATTTTATTAAGCCCTCTAAAACATTTGGTTATGGAGAGTTTCTCTGAGTCTACTCCTGTAAGAAAAGCAGTACCTAAACAAATTCAAAATGATCCCACAAAAATAATGTAATTACTCTAATTTTAAAATATGACTACAGTAAACAAAACTAAAAGTCTGATTTTCCAATTAAATATATACTTTTCTAAAATATATTTTATATTGTGCCATAGCAACATAATTTGATTCTAACAATGTATCATACAGCACTTATGGTGCTTGAGGGAAAATTCTCCTTAAAATAAGTAAACAAACCTTTTTTTTGTTGTTCCTGCTTTTACCCTTTCTAAAGGTGTTCTTAATGTCCTAAATTGGCTTAAAAATCAAATCTCTAGTACAAATTCTTTAAGTCACCAATATGTAGCCACAATTTTTTTAGCCCATTTTGGCCCAAAGCTGTCTTTACTTGGCAAAATTCTGATAGGAATTTAAGTAACTGAAAGTACAGTGGTTTTTGAGGTTTATGTGATGTAAATGGATATGTAGCAGGTCTCAACAACTTATTTCACTTAAACATTAAGTACAGTTAACATTTCAAACAAATTTAATTCAGGCACATATTAGCTTATTTTGATTAGGAGATTAAGCATATTGTAGGTATATTACATATTATAAATTAATAGCATTACATATTACATGTAAATAAATTATATAACAATTTATATATTGTAGATTAAATCAAATTATAAAAATCAAATTATAAATTAAAAAACAAGTTGTATTCTAAAAGTTGATTTCCACCTCATTTATCTATAGGAACTCAAAAGCATATTCCCTCTCATCCCTAACCCTAACAAAGTAATATGCAATGGTTAGCTTTTCAAGACAATCAGTAAAAGCCTGTTTAACTCTTAACTTACCTGAAGAACAGCACTAATATAGCAACGTGTTAACTCAATGATTGAATAACAATGCTTCAATCGGAAAATGTAACAGAGTTCCAAATGTGAATGACTGTGACAAATACTCATTCTTTACCTGACCTTCATCCCAATATGAAAGATAAAACACTTTGGGGATGGAGGGAGAAGGTAATGAAAGAAATGAAAAAATCTAAAAAGGATCTAAGGGAAAAAGAAAGGAGAAGGCAATGAGGAAGAAGCAGTACCGAATCCTATCTTTCCTCTCTTTCCTAACCAATGGTCAGGAGCAGGAAGTAGAAGACAAATGGAGAACATCAGCAGGCTGGTCCTCCAAATCTGCTCTCAGCACATTGGGGAAAAATGAAAAGGGAAACCTAAGCCAGCAGCCCAGGGCAGAGTATGCATCAGTACAGCAATGAGAAGGATACGGGTCCAAGCAAACTCCCAATAGTATAAACCTGGGATGGCCATTCCCACCTGAGGAAATACAAGTCAAAACTTATTGATTAAAGGTAAATCAATTCTAAATTCCTTTAAAGTATATTACACTGCCTCTTTTTTTACATAATCTCATAATGTAAATTTCTCCTAAACCTGATTCCTCATTTATGAAATGGGGTATCTACACTTCATAAGGATGAAAGCAAAGCAAAATGCTTAATAAATTTCAGCTGTAATTATGAGATATAGTATAACCTAGTAGGTATAAAGAATTGGTTTTGAATGAGAAGACTAGATTTAAGGACTGCTGTTGACCCACAGAAACAATGGGACTCTAGTTCTTTAAACTCTCAGTATCTCCAAGCAACTCTCAAAGACTAAATAACAGAGGAGTTATTGATCTGTACTGATTGAAACAATGTTGTCACTGGCAATTCGTTATATGAATGAAATCAGAGGATAACGAAATCAGAGGATAACGAAATCAGAGGCCTGTCCCCATCCACTTTTAACACCCTCATTCTCCAGAGAAGAAAACTGAAGCCTGGAAAGTTAAGTGACTTATTTACATAAGGTAACATACTGTAGTAAACTAGAAATATAGCTCAAATGTTCTTCCTCTAGATCTAACACTCTTTTCTAATGGTCTAAAAGATGGGTACAAGCCATCAGAGTATAAAAATAATTAAGTGTCCCAGAAGTTGGAGTGTAGTTCTGAGCCTTAATAGCTTAAATTTCCATAATGAAGAGCTTGAAACTGCACTAAGACTTTTGGAATAATGTATGGAACAAGCAGATATTGACATATTAACATAAAATTACACAAAAGGAGCAAATCCTCATTTTAAAAAAAATTTCTGTCTCTATGAAAAAACAGAAAATTTTGTTGTAGAAATAGATGAGTAGACAAAGGTCTACTTAGTGATGTTGGGGTCAAAGTCTACTTCATTATGAATAATTATTATCATTATTCTTTCATTAAAATTCTACTCTAACATGCCATCTTGGCATAAAAATGACCCTGGGATCTGAAAAACTAATCAATCAGTCAACAAGCATTTATTAATCACCTGCTATATGTCATGCAATGCTAAATGCTGTGTTCTCAGGGAAATCAGTCATTTGAAAGAGAGAAGATAAAAGTATGAACACATTTCAGACATACAGGATAAATTGTAGATAATCAACAGAGACAGGAGCACTAGCACTAAGATTGGGAAAGGCTTGCACAAAGTGAGATGTTGGGGGGACAGGCAGAGATGAGGAAGAAGAGAATACCCAGTGAGAATAAAAATGAGGAGATGGAGTGGTTTGTTCAACAAACAGCAAAAAAGATTATGTCTCTGGGTATCTCAGAATACATGGGGGGGGGGACAAAATAGGGGAGAGCATGGCATAAAGTATAAGAAGACTAAAGAGCAGGAGAGAGACAAAATGACTTTATAGAGGATTTGTATTTGATTCTGGAGATAAGAGGGAGCCACTGGAGTTTAATGAATGAAGTGAACGGAGGAGTGACATGGTCAGGCCTGTACTTCAAGGAGATCAATTTGAGAGTTGAATAGGGGAGAGATCTGAGGCAGAGAGATTGTAATCCCTATAATATCAGAGGAAAGAAGGAGAGGTTACTAGAGACATTATGAAAGTAAAAATCAACAAAAGTTAACAATAGACTCGATACAAGAAGATGAGAACGAGGATTCCAGGATGACACCTAGATGTGAGCCTTGGGTACCTGAGGGCATGACCACGTCCTATAACTTTGGTGAACTGGTCAATGTTTAACAATCGACTCTCCCCTCTGCCTTCCCCACCCCCAATAAAAAGTATAGAAGATAGATTAAGTCTAATCTGAATTATTTTCATTTTTTCTATTATTTTATGAGGTTCAGACAATCAGTAATCAACAAATTAAGTCCTGATTTTAAAAGTTTATTTCTATTAAAAGAATTTAACTGCTTAAACTGGCTTCAATAGACTTTTGAGAAGATAGAAGGGTCTAGATGAGATCAGTTGTGGATATATTGAGTTAAGATACGCTGGAGATAGCCAGTTCAAAATATCCAATGAGCAGTTGGACACACAAACTTGGAAGACAAGAAAGACCTTAGGCGTGAACAATTAGATCTGAACATCAATTATCAGCATAGAGTGATAATTAAATCCATGGGAGTTGGCAAGATCACCAAGCAAAACAACAGAGGGAAAAGACCAGATGACCAAGTTCTGGGAGATATCCATTGGTTTGGACATAGATCGAGCAATAAAGACTGAGGAGTAATCATCTAGGTAGAAAGAGAGCACAAATTTTGTCTGATTCTGGCAAAGGGGAAAGGCCTTCAATATGGACTCACTGATGATCAGCATATGAGAGGTTCATCACCAGAAGTATGGCTACCTGACAATAGATTTCAGAAGCTACAATTCATTTAGGATGGTGGAATCTGTCAATAACACGTGTTCCATACTGATAAAAATCACAGAATAGGTATTAATATATTTATATTATTTTACAACTTTCAAAATAACTTTATATAAATTAAGTGAGATGACGGAAAGTTATCAGTTGTTGTTAAGGATTAAAAGTCCATAAAAAAAGTAAAGAAATGAGAAGAATATAAAATTTTGGCCAAAAAAATGAACAATATCCAAAGATGATGAGCACTTCAAGTGTCCCTGTCTCCTCTACTCACATTTCTCATTCCCCTTCAATCCACACATCTTTCAAATTGATATTCCTAAAGCATTGGTATGGCCATGCCATTCTTTAAGAAACTATTGTAGTTCTTACCTGTTGCATGTAAGAAAAAATAAAAATGTTTCTTTAAAATATATTCAAACATGAATATATAAGGCTATGTATAAATATATATATATATATATATGTACATATATACACACAGTGATGGAAGTGAGACATTAATAAGGGAATCTGAAAAAGCCTTTTGAAAGAAGTGGCCCTTATAGTTACTTAAAAGTGATTTTTGATGGATGCTGATTTCATAATATCCAGGGAAAAAAAATTCTTTGGATGAGAATTTGCATTTACAAAGTCAAAAACAGAGGAAAGCTTTAAGGTGCAATCTACAAGTTACTAAAACAAGAGTGTCTAATTCCTAAAATTTTTCATTTTATTTAAGTTAAAGGTTTTGCCTTTCACACCACTGAGATAACCAAGTAATCCCAATATGATTACAACTATAGACATACCCTTTCAACTTGGAAATGCTACACAAAAAATCTCATCTAAGTCTCATAATTAAGGCTGAAAATAGAGACAAGAAAGGCATCCCCATTTAAAAGATAAAGCCAAGGCTGAGAAAGATTAAATAATTTTTTTTTTTTGCTAATAGTCATTGAGTTAAAAAAGACAAAAGTTAAATTTGAAATCAAGTAAACTTGATTTCAAGTTCAGGACTCCAATGGGATGTAATTTTAATGACAGCACTCAGAGTTCAAAAATAGTCTTTTTTTTAAGTTTACATATTTCATACTTTGCACTAATTCAAAAAAAAGTTCTCTTTGCTTTATTCCATGTTTCTGTGGATCCATATATTCATGTACAGGATTCTGAAAGGTTCAAGATGCTAGACCATGGAGTTTATTTCCTTAACATACTTCATGTTCCCTTTCAAAAACTTGAACTTCTAGTCCTCCTTTGACATGATTTCAGAAAAACCTGGAAAGACTTACAAGAACTGATGCAAAGTGAACAGAAGCAAGAGAACATTGTCCACAGTGACAGCAATATAATTCAAGGAGGAACTATGAATGATTTACCTATTCTTAGCAAAACAATGATCTAAGATAACCTCAAAGGACTAATGAAGAAGCAAATTATCTGCCTCCAGAGAAAGAACTGATTCCATTTGAATACACACTGAAGCAGGCTATTTTCTACTTTCTTTTATTCTGAGTCCTTATAGAGAATGACTAATACACAAATGTTTTACATGATTACATATGCATAGCCTATATCTGACTGCTTACTTGCTCAGGAAGGGGGATGAGGGACAATAAAAAGGAAGGGACAGAATTTGAAAGTCAAAACTTAAAAAAAACTAATGTTTAAAAAACTGTTTTAATATGAAATTGAGAGGACCTTTTATTTATTGTATATCTCTCTGTGTGAGTGTACATATACATATACCAAATTCAACTAGCAGTAATCAATTTTTCTACAGAAAACTAAGCAGCAATGTACATACTCCATGTATCATCAGCCAATATTTTCTCAAACCTAGGTTTAATGATCTCATTATTGGGAGTAAGTAAATCAATTATTCCTTTGTTGCTTTAGAAAGAGCTAGCTCACTTTCCATAAATTTAAGCATTTATCAGAGAAAGTTTTTAAAGTGACTAATTGATCAGCTGGTAATTGGGGTAATTTCAAGAATTGCCCAAGGCCCTTGTCAGCACACTCCTAATTTTTGCTTTTAATCCAATTTCTCTTCCAGTTACAAAGTCCATATAATCAAATTTGGCAGACTCCCTACTGTCCATAGAGGAAACTTCATTTAGAATGTTGGGGGAATCTTTATTAAGGCAATGGCTAAAGCACTGATGCTGTTCTTTCTCTGGCTCTAAAATCCTTCTGATTTTGCAACAATGTTATGTGTAGTAGTGTGAATAAGTCTAAACCCATTTTTCAGTATCTTATCAAATTTTGATTCTGCTATTCATTTTCAAGCATCTTAAAATGATCCCCTTAAATTGACCCACATAGCAAAAAACAAATCATACTTAAAAGGTCTTAGGATGAGATACTATATACTAAATAACTCCTGGATCCCTAAGTTAACCTCACTGAGCAAGTCTTTGTGATCTAAATTTATAGTAAATAATAATAACAGCATTTATATAGTCTCCACTGTGGTTCAAGCACTTTAAAAATCTCATTTGATCCTTACCCTTCAAGGTAGGTACTATTATTATCTCCATTTTACAACTGAGGAAACTGAGGGAAACAGATTAATGACTGACTTAGGGGACAAGCTTTATTCATTGTGCTACCTAGTCACATATAATTAAATATATAGGTCTCCTATTCACTATTCACCTTGGCCTAAGGTACTTCACAGACATGTTTTCTAAGGGCAAAATCTTAGATTATGAAGACCTTTTGAATGCTACTCTGCAAAAAGAAATTAATCACGTGCTCAGTCCCTCAAAGAATCTCACTGAATAAGGAGGCAATTTACCCTTCTCCTTCATACAAGCTACTCAGAACATACTCTAAGTATTTAGTTCAATAATGTTTTCAAGAAGAAAAGAGAGAAAACTAAACAAAGTGACAACTCAATACTCAATCTCTACTCTGACAAGATTTTGGCCAGTGTCCTTTGGTCTACATATTATGCATCATTAATTATGTGGTTTTATTATGAATAGTAATAAGTATTTTTGTTCTTTATTGTATGGAAAGATAATCAATCTCATAAAAGTATGATACCATCAGAAGGCCTGGGCACTTGATGGTTAGGAAAGTTAAGCTGATGGAAGTCATCAAGTTCCAAGGCCATTCCAATTAGCCTTGCCAATCATCCAGAAGTGATTATACCCTCTTAGACCCATTCACTATCAGTGTAAAAAGTGAAACATGACTGTATAATGGTCTAGTTTTTTCATATTTATTTTACACAGCAGTGTTCAAATGTGATATCAGACTAATGCCTTATGTAAAGACTTTCTTTCCTGTTTTAGAAGAAACTCTCAACTAAATATGTCACACGGTTTACAAAAAATCATCTCCAAAATCAACCAGAAATATTTGTACACATTCACAAAGACACATAAGAAGCTGTAAACATTTATTAAATAGCTTGAGGGAGGTAAGATTTGGGTTCAAATTCCACCTCAGACACTTAGATGTATGACACTAGGCAAATAATTTAACTTCTTGTTCAGGTTCCTCAACAAAATGATGTTAAAAAATGAGGTTGTCTTGATGACCTTGGAGGTATCATTTCAGTTAAAAATCTATGATCCTGTAACTATGCAGATATCATACATTACTGATCAACTGCCTGTCCTTGACCACCTCTCCTTCATGACCTGGTTCATCAATCATCCCTTCTCCTTCATGAATCTTCAGTCTCTTCTTGTCTACTGGCCCCTTGTACTAAGCACAGTTACAGATCTTCAATTTTTAAAATATTCCCTTGACCCCATTACCTCTTTCCATGGATTCTATCTTGACCTCTACTCAAATGATTTTCCTCAAAGGTCATTCATAGTCTCCTTATCATCAAATCCAGTTAGTATTAGAACAGTCCTAGTCTTAGCTCATAAAACTATAAGCTATTTTCACCTTTATCAATCTAATTCAGTATTAAGTATTTACTATATTCAATATAGCAATGTACTTGCTACAGGGAAATGTATTGAGGGGAGAAAAAGCATCAGTTCAACTTTCCATGAGATGATTTTTTTTTTTAAGGTGGACCATCCAATTTATTCCCCAAAAGCTTCTTAATGCTAAAGCAGCATGGAAATTTTAATTAATTGTTCAATTAATATTTGATATTGGTAGCACACAGTTTTAAATATGTCAAATTTATGGGACAACAGAGTTGAAGTTTTAAGTGCTATAATCATGTATAATGCATTGGGCCTATGTTGGGCACTGGAAATACAGCTTCAAAATGTTACAAACTGGTCATCTACTTTTCCCATTTCTTTTGCTCCATTTACACCTCTACCTTTACCTTTATTTTCATCAGCTTAAGTGGCTGCCCTTGCAGGCACCTGATCAACCAGTTACTTAGCACCTCAGACTCCAGTCTTGGAACTAGCCTGGGCCACAACCAAAGAACCAATGAATCCATAAAGTGGGTCCCTTGTGAGAGTTTTATCATTTCTAAAGGAAAAGGACCCATTGTCTAGGACCGATGTAGGCTTAAATCTTTAATTCTATGACCTTTATTCACATTTTGACCCTGATTCTAACAATACAGCCTCTCGGAGTTACTTCATACTCTAATTCCACAGCTTTGTCTCTATCTCATTCCTCTCCATACCAATCTATTTTTTGCCTTGCTCTTAACCATCATCCAAGATTAAAGCTCCACTTCAAACTTAGGATGCTCACAAACTTCCAAGACACCAACAACCTTCAGAGACCTTGGTAAACCTGCAACCAAAATCAAATGGAATTCAGAGAATCTGTTGGGTTTTCTTCTAATATTCCCACTGCAAGGACCATGGATCCAAAAAGGCTTTCTGGTCACCTTATACAAACTATCCCAGATTTAGCTGATCTCAATGCTCCTAGAAAACTATTGCTGAGATCAGAACCTGGGTTCTATTGTCCACGGATAGATTCAATGACTTATTGCCTTTTCCTTGCTCCTCTCCTTTTTTCCTCATTAGCCCACTAAAATCATTCTTTTACAATCAGCTATGTCCTTGAGCTTGGAGTTTTGGCAAGAGGGCAGAGGTGACAAAGAAAAGAAAATGAAATGTACCAAATTCAAGGAACTCCTAATATCCAAGCCCTTACAACCAAAGTTCTTTGTAAAGCCTTCAAATATTTATATGCTGCAGTGGCTATTTTTGAAAAGAATGATCCCAGCTTTGAGTGCAGCTCTAAGGTCAATGGAATGGTTTTGAATGCTTCTGCTTGCTACAGGGAAATGTATTGAGAGGGGAAAAAAGCATCAGTTCAAATTTCCATGAGAAGATTTTTTTTAAGGTGGGTCATCGAATTTATCCCCCAAAGGCTTTTTAATGCTAAAGAAACATGGGAAAGTTGTTAATTAATTGTTCAATTAACATTTGGTATAGGTAGCACACAGTTTTAGATATGTCAAATTTATGGGACAACAGAGTTGCAGTTTTATGTGATATAATTATGTATAGTACATTGGGGCTTTTATATAATCTATGTACAATGTGTTTATTCCCATTTTATTGGGCTCTGAAAATTGTTTTACTATTAAAAAATACTATCGAGGCTTATCATTATAATAAGCTTTGCTTTTATGAAATTGTGTTGGTCATAACTAGGATTTAATGTTAAGAAGTTCAGTGCTCCCTCCCCTCCATAGAACATGTGAAAATAGAATCTGCCATCCAAGATTGCTTTATAGGTACTCAACTACAGTACAAAAAGTTAGTGCTTATTAAGTAAAGATAACACCTTAACCCACAATTATTAATAGTCCACAAAAAGAAGCACAATTGCTTATTTGGAGGAACACTGGTAACTGAGGAACATCCACATCTGAGGCTCTACCCTGCAATGGAGATCAGAATGGCCATGTGCATTCTTTACCCAAACCCTGATCCTCAGATTAGCCAGCCTTCTTTACCAGATCCTTTGTAGGATAATAAATTTTAGAGCTGGAAGGCAGGCCCTTAAACGGTCATTAAGTCCAACATCATTTTACAGATATTATTTTCCTATGATTCTTATGGGATCATAAGATGAATTTTAAAAAAAGTCATCAACAATAATATCCTAAAATAGTCAATCTTGTATAATTGGTGAATAAATAAGCCTACTTGTATTATCTCTACCCAGTCTATACCTAACCCATGTCCTAGGTTCCTAATTCACCTGGAATAAGGATATTGGAGAGACCCAACATCTCAGGACTAAGCCTAATTTGACCTGGTTTATGCCTATTGTTGTTGCATTAGCATTGATCTACTTTAATTAACTACTTGTCATAGCCATATCCTTCTGAATCTTGTGTTCTATTTAACCTCCCTTGATTCCCCAAATTCATTTCTGGATAAGATATGTTGCTCATTTCTTCTGGTTCCTTGCCTCCACCTGAGGTATCCAGTACAAGATCGTTTGGAAATTGCCATGAGATCACTATCTGAAGTTTTTCCATCCACATCTTCAAAGTACAAAACCTCCTCTGGCCCAAGTCATTCTATTCTGTAGGTAGAAGTTCTAAGTATTTCTGGGAATTTCCAGGAATATATTACCAGGACCCAGTAGGTCCCCTTAATCAGGAAGGAATTGGGGAAGGTACACAGTTATTGAGAATGCTGATTCACAGTCTATACTGTAGTTACTCCCAGTAGCTTACACAGCTGCTGATAGAGAAAAATAAAATTTGCCTACTATAAATGCACAAATACTTCAATACACATCAGACCTTGAATTTGCAGAAGAATCTTTTTAAGCTGCTCTTATTAAGGGAAAACTACCCATTCTAAAAGGAGACATACAATATTAATATGGAATAAATGGAAAAGTAGACTTAGAGAAAAGGATATTATACAAGTTGGGAGGATCCTGAAAGCTCCCCTGGAAGAGGAGATGCTGAGTCGAGTTTTAAAAGGAGTCAAGGACTCTGAGGAGGAAGAGCATTCTAGGAATGGCTTACAGACAGTGCAATTTAAAGGCAAAGATAGGAAATGAAGCATCAAACCGACACAAGTGGGTCACTATGGCTAAATGATAGCATTTGTATAGTGCAGGTCAAATTTATTCCTCACTATGATGAAGCATAATATAAATACTAATATCCTTATTTCACAAATAATAAACCTGAGAAAAAGAAGTTAAATATATTAGTGGACCAAAAGCCAAGCCTTCAGAATACAAGGTTCTTTATTACTATACATGATTCAGGCTCTCAAAATAAGATCCAGGAACCAGCGGTGGTCCATAAGTACAGGTGACAAGGTAATCATCAGTACTACTGATAATGACAATTACACAATCATCACACATCATCACAATTTTAATCTTATCAAAATTAGTAGACTCATATTAATTCAAGTGAATCACATGTGTAAATGGTGGAAAGTATGGAGTGGAGGAGGCTGCCTGGCAAGCCAGAGGAGGTGAACCTAGCAGACTATGTTCTCTCCCCAGCTCCCTCCAAATAAACAGAAGTCTTATGCAAGAAGAGCACAAATAGCACTTTGGGGTCTTGGGTAAAAAGCAACCCACTAGCAGAGTTAGCAAAGCAGATAAAAAAAGAGGCATCCAGCAATCTCTTCATCAAGTAATCAGTTATCTACAAACCATTATAGAAGAACTGAGGGAGGATGAAAAAGAGATGATAAAGTTCAGGTTCTTGAGATCTTTACAGCTTAGTTAAAAATTAAAGCAGAAGAAAATAACCTGGGAATACAGCCTCTTAAACTAACAGCAGCAAATGTAAATACAGCTAGTGCGAAGCTTTTAAGGGGAAAAAGAGTGATAAAAGTGGGATTTAATTCTGGCACCTCAAGTCAGGGAAAGAAGATGGATTCCAGGCAGGAGGACTGAATCTAACCTTGTAAAATCACAAAGCTAAAGAGGTTTTTAGACAATATTAGTTCATGGGATCCTAGTTTAATATAGGCCTTTTGAAGTCATCAAGTCCAATTACTAATCTGACAAACTGGGGGCCAAAGAGTTTTTAACTTGCCTACATCACCCAAGTATAAGTAGAAGCAGAGTCAGAATTTGAACACAGTCTTTTGACTCCCAATACAATGATCTTTCTATGGTAACTACCTTATTTTACAGGTGAGGAACCCAAAGTCCAAAAAGTCACAAAAATGACAGATGTATACTTGTAAATCAGATTTCTGACTTCAGATTTTTTTTAAAGCAATCTAATATTCTCATTTAACAATTTTCTCATTTAGACTGACTGTCATCCTTCTTCCCTCAGGTACCTTCCTCCTCCTAGGAGGGTCACTTTTTGAAAGTAAACTCTGAATGAACACAAAAAGAGAGACATAACAAACTAATGCATGGCTTTCATGTCTTAAAAAAAGCCATCATTTCTCAATGTCATACTGCCTGCAGCACATACAGATCTAAAAACTCGCCTCTTAGAATTCTTGTGCTGGTCCAAGGATGCAACATCGCTTTCCAGTTTGGGTAGAATAGGACCTACATAGCCGTATTCTGCTGATCTGATATGCCAGAGCAATGGAAACACTGGATTAAGACTTCACTGGATAACGCAATGCTTATATTTGTAAAAATAGAGGAAATGAACATGGTAATAGTGTATGTGTGTGTATACATATATATAACTATGTATGTGTGTGTATGTGTATATACACATACATCATACCTGTGCACATATATTTTTTTCTTAGAAAGGGAAGGGGATTCAGTGGACCAAGAATATAAACTTAATGGATAGTAACCTACAATCTATGACTTAACTGTGATTATGTAAACTCAGCATTTGTCAAGACATGAACCCAGCTATTCTTGATTCCAAGGCTAGCTCTTTATTCACTGTATCATGCTCTCTCTTAAACATATTTACTATTTTAAAACAAGATAAATAAATTCTCAGTATCTTTTTTAAAATCTGTAAGGACTACTCATATGCCTTTTGGAGCTTTTAAAAACAGAATGAAAATAAAAACATATTGTTGTTGCTTTTGGGACTTCATTTTCAAAGGAAACAAATGATCACATGGTGAGGGCTTGACTCATTGATGAACTGGATTTAGGTGAGGCAGTTTCAAAATCAACAGTCTCGTAACTCTCTTCCTGAGTCACTAAAATCCAGTGGCAAGACAAAAGTCAAGGCAACTTGTGATGGCACAGGAAGCAGTAGAGCCGGGTCACACATTGAAATAAACATACATTTACTAGCCAGAGACTTGATGCAAAGAAATCTGCTACTTTAGAGGATGCTAAGATAAGAACCCCCAATAGCTTTTCTGCAGCTCACATACAATTCTAAAAGAGAAAAGTTAAGAATACAAGAAATCTCTAATATTAACTAGAAAGTAGTGTTTTTCCCCAGTACCCAAACAATTCTATAGCCTTAAGTTAGACAACTTGGGGAAAGTACACTGAATTTTTCAAACAAGAATACTTTTGAATAAAATTCTCTAAAAGTTTATTGTAGCTGAATAGTCAAAGGGGAAGCTAGGTGGCATATGGATAGAGTGGGGAAGACTCATCTTCCTAAATTCAAATCAAGCTTCAGACAGTTAACTAGCTCTGTTTGCTCAGTTTCCTCATCTGTAAAATAAGCTGGAGAAGGAAATGGCAAACCACTCCAAGATCTACCAAAAACACCCCAAATGGGGTCATGAAGAATCAAGCTAAACAACTTAGCAACAACAAAAAGTCACTTAAAAGAGTAACCACAGTTTTCAAAAATAGCATTGTCCAGACCACAATCAGGACCACATTTTGGCTCTTAGAATTTATAGGAATACCAGAAAAAGTGAAAATAAGGTTAGTCTCCATGAAATGTGCAAATATCTCTTTGAACCAGTATTTACAAATAATCCACAAATACTTCTGTTGTTATCAAGGTTTATACATCTTTAGAGAATCTGTGCCAGAACATGTGATAGCTTGATGTTTCATACCAACTAAATTTCTGCTTATGACATTGTCCAAAAATATCTTTTTCGATACTTTTAAATAAAGTCACTCTTTTGGATATGGTTATCATACAAAACAGCTAAGTAAAAACTGTAAATCTTACAGCACAAAATAAAATCTGATTTGGGTGTGTCAGACTCCTTAAGACTTTTTTTAAAATAGCATTTTATTTTTCCAAATACATGTAAAGAAAGTTTTCAATATTCATTTTTAGGAAACTTTGTGTTCCAAATTTTGCAACCTCCCCCAAGACAGCAAACAATCTCATATACGTCAAGCAGGTACAATATCCTTTTTAAGATTTTCCCCTTTTTTCTTTTCCTTTTAAAATATTTCCATATTTGCCATGTTGTACAAAAAAAATCAGACTGAACTGGGGAAAAAAAAACAACAACAACAAAAAAAAAAAAAAAACCATGAGAAAGAAAACTGCTTAATACTTAAAAAAAAAAAAAAGAGTACAACATAAGTGATAGATCTGTAACGTGATATGGTCCTAAGTGAAATACATAAAGAGTTGAGATTTTTGTTTAAAATATTATACAACTATGTCCAAAAGCTAAATACCATAAGGGAGACAGGGAAAGTGCCTTTTAAAGTATCCTTGAAACAAATAAATCCTGGGTGGTCAATTATGTTCAGAATCAGGTTTTTTAAAGTGTATTATTATGCATGGAATCCTTGAGTTACATGCTATATCTACTAAACAACCATTATAAAGTGAAACAATTCCCAAGGAAACAAAGATCCTAGGACATGAATAGAGAGACTTCTTTATCCCTTCCCAAGAAACCCCTCAGATTTTCTTTAAAAGGAAACAAAGGGCTGTACTCTCCTCCCAGATACCAAGTGCTGAAAAATCCCTGTACAAAAGCCTAAACGGTTGATGGCATTGTAATCTAAAACAATGACTAACTCCTAAATGTCCTTTACATTTTTTTTTAATGCACTAGTTAGAACGTTATTTAATAAAAAGTAGGTCACTATTAAGCTCTATTTGAGTATTAAGTAACACTGAAAAGATTACAATCTATTATTTCCCAAACCTTAAGTCTCAAGACTTGAGGCCAAAAGGGCATTTATATTTCTATCCCATCCTATATTTTTATCTCTTCTTAAAGGTCTAAGAGGAAACAACATGCTGATTTTGCTCTTGACAAAAAAGTATTTCCATTGCTACCAGAAATAGACAATTATCTGTTTAAGAAAACTTCACTAAAAAGAAAAATGTTTATAAAGCTCTGACCCTATAAACATTCAAGTGACCCTGGGCTGTAAAGAATGTCCCCTGTGATCAACTACCTAAGACTTCCTCTCTAACCTTCCCCATTCACCTTCTAGGCCAAGAATCTTCTTTATTTTACAACTATTAAACATTTCAGCCCAATTCTATTTTGAGGCTAATAAACCGACCCAAAGAAAGCAAGCCCTGGAATGCAGATCAGAAAAATTAGAAACAGGAAATTGAGAAGTGAGAATGGACTAAGATCTGAGGTAGATTATCAGAAGAACATCAAAAGATTACTATTTTGGCCCCAGAGCACACTAATCCTATTTTACTTTACGAGAAAGTATGAACTTTGTGCTACAGACATCAGTTGTCCTTAGATAATGGAGAAATAATTTTTGAAGTAGAAGGACCACACTCTAAAAAACAGAAACAAAAGAAATGTGCCCAGAGTGCAGTGAAATCCTGAATAAGTTAAATTCCTTTTCAAGGTAACACAATTAATGATTTTTAATCATCTGCTTCAAAGCCTGTCTCACATGTCCCCCAACCAAGGAGAGACCTTTTGTTAAGAATCACAACCATATCAAGGGTATCCACCCACTAAGTGAGGATCAAATTACAAATAGTTCTAGACTTACTCAGAGGCAAATAAAATAGCTTATGTACCTTCTCTATCCCATCCCCACATACTACAAACTTACAATTATATAATGCTTTTATTTTTTGCAAAACACTTACTTCATGTAACATACTTTCCTCCTATCCCTAAAATCCACCCCATTACAGAATATGCATGTATATGTGTTTGTTGTTTAACATGTAAAGATTTTGAGAGTGGAATCTAAGTTGAAAAGAGAGATGCCCAATCAATTTGAGGAGAAAAAAATGAATTAAAATCATTCAAACATGAAAAGTAATACCATCAACACGCTTCAAAATTTAAAACAGTCCTCTCATTTATTTTTTCTTCCCAATTAGATATTAAAAAAAAATATCTGCTTCAGAGAAACATATGGAGCGTGAATATTTGCTTTTAAAAGGTGATTTCATATTTTAAGAGTTATTAGGAGAGGTTATTTTATTTTATTTGAGTCATTAACACATCATTACATTTTCCTCAAACTTGCTGGATCACTACAGCTAACTCTGCAATATACTCCAGATAAAAGAAAAAGCTTACCATGAGTGAACAAGGCACTGTTCTCACTGAAAACCTACATGATGTCTATTAACATATCAATTAAATACAAAACACAGAGCAGTCTCATAATAGCAAAGCAAAAACCAAGCAAAAGATTCCTTAGTTGCTTAAATTTGATTCAAAGTTCAACTATATGAAAAATTTATCAACAAGGGTACAAATTTAAACTTTCTATCAAAACAAGTACTGCAAACTTTACCCTTGGTTAGGGCAGGTAGGTGGCGTAATGGATAGTGTGGGGGGTCTGGAGTCAGGAAGACTCCACTTCAAATGTGGCACTTACCAGTGTGACTCTAGACAAAATACTTAACCCTGATTCCCTTAGTTTCCTCATCCATAAAATAAACGGGAGATGGAAATGGCAAAACACTCCAGTATGTTTGCCAAGAAAATCCCAACCAAATGGGGTCATAATGAGTCAGACAAAACTGAATGATTAGTCTCTTCTGAATTTCTCAGTTATTTAACACTATTATCTTAAAAAATGAAAAAGAATGTGTCAAAAGAAATATAAAAGGAAAAAGGGAAGAAGAAATGCCATTTAATATGTTTATATTTGCTGGGTATTCTCCTCTGGTAATAAATGTTCTCATAAGGTGCATGGAATAATGAGTACTGGAAGTCAAACAATTCTTGAAATACTCTAAATAGCAAGGTAAGGTAATTAAAATATAATGGGCTGAGTAGTCCTCACAAATACATCCCAAGATCATTAATATGCAAGAGGCCTGCACTGAGTACTAAAGAAATAATTTGTATATTTGTATAAACTTACAATGTGTCTTGAGGAAGAAAACAATTCACTTTCCCACTCTCCTTGCCATTACTACAATAATGATCAAAAATCCTAATAATTCTTGGGGTATGTGTATATGCACACACATCATTCTTTCTTCAAAAATTCAGGGAAAGACAACATTTCCATTAATCAAACATTCAGAAATATCTACTATATGCAAACTAGTAGTGCTAATATTTCTTCATTACTTTAGTATTGCCAAATTTATGAAAATCATAGAAATGAGCTGTTTGAGCAAAAGCACAAGCAAACAACAAATTCAAGTTTGTATTCCATTTACTCAACATTCCCAAAATATTACTGAATACAGTTTTCCTTACCTCCTCCAATATCTAGTTTTATAGTATTAGAGATGGACAAATTTTAATGAGAAAAAAAAAAACTATGAAATTTCATTCAATCAATAAACATTAAGTGCCTACTATGTGTTAGGTACTATTCTGAGTGTTTTTTTTAAAAATGGTAGAGCCCATTTCTAAAATATATAGAGAATTGTCTCATATATATAAGAATTCAAACCACCCTTCAATAGATAAGTGGTCAAGGGATATGAACAATTTTCAGATGATGAAATTAAAACCATCTCTAGTCATATGAAAAGTTGCTCCAAATCACTATTGATCAGAGAAATGCAAATTAAGACAACTCTGAGGTACCACTACACACCTGTCAGATGGGCTAAAATGACAGGAAAAGTTAATGATGAATGTTGGAAGGGATGTGGGAAAACTGGGACACTGATACATTGTTGGTGGAACTGTGAACAGATCCAACCATTCTGGAGAGCAATTTGGAGCTATGCTCAAAAAGTTGTCAAACTGTGCATACCCTTTGACCCAGCAGTGTTTCTACTGGGCCTATATCCCAAAGAGATCTTAGAGGTGGGAAAGGGACCCACATGTGCAAGAATATATGTGGCAGCCCTTTTTGTAGTGGCTAGAAACTGGAAACTGAAGGGATGCCCATCAATTGGAGAGTGGCTGAATAAATTATGGTATATGAATGTTATGGAATATTATTGTTCTGTAAGAAACGACCAGCAGGATGATTTCCGAGAGGTCTGGAGAGACTTACATGAACTGATGCTGAGTGAAACGAGCAGAACCAGGAGATCATTATACACAGCAACAACAATATTACATGATAATCAATTCTGATGGACATGGCTCTCTGCAATAAAGAATTGTCTCAAACCAGTTCCAATTGTTCACTGAAGAAGACCATATACACCCAGAGAGAGAGATATGAAATATGGACCACAACGTAACATTTTCATGATCTCTATTGATGTTTGCTTGCATTGTGTTGCCTTTCTCTGATTTTCTTTTTTTTTTTCTCGTAGATAGGATTTTTCTTGCACAACTTGTCAAGTATTTCAACATTATTAGCATGTCGTGGACTTCCTGCCATCTAGGGGAGGGGAGGGCACTGGGGGTAAAATTTGTAATGGAAAGCTTTGTAAAGATCAATGCTAGGGAACTACCCATACAGATGTTATACAAATAAAAAGCTTTAATTAAAAAAAATGGTAGAGCCAATGAAGAGAAGCACAGAGGGTAAGAACAGGCTTATGACATATAACCAATGAAAAATTACAGTGTCAAAAGATTCCAAAGAGTTGTATAGCCTGGGAGATAAATTTCATCACAGAGAGAATAAAGGGTAACAAATGAATAGAAGGTGTGTGTACTTTATTAACAACAATGATACCTATGGAAAAATCAACAAGTTAAGGAGGGAGGTCAGTCTCTTGGGATGACCACATGTGGCAAATAAGAGAGGATATGGGCAAAAAGTAACACAAGAACAGAAGGTAGTAAGTAATAGGCTAGTAGGGTTCATATGGCTGGGAAAAGTGAGTCATTAAGGGATCACAGCAAATCATACCACATTGTATTTTTAAGTAACACTTCTTTCTACCTCACTCAAAAAGACCTGGAAGATATAGTAAAAAAAAAAATCAACAATACTTTTTAATGTTGGAGGTGAATAAGACCAGGACAGATAACTCATCTGACTTAATGTATCACTGGACACCTTGTTGATATCTTATCAAAAAGACAACATATGCAAAACATCATGAGCTTTTAATTATGACACAAATGTCAGCTTTTAACTAACTGTAGAACTCACAACTTCTTTGGATTTCCATATGCATATTCAAGCCAGTAGGCTCCAAATTCTTGAAACCATCCACCTTAACTCATACTCCTGCTATAATACAACAAAATGATAGGGTGAATAAGGAAATAAAGTTATAAGCAATATTAATGAACATAAACACGTAATCAATACAATATTTTTTCTCCTCATCCTCTAATATGGAATACACTCTTTTGTAATGTCATTGCTGAACATTCACAAGTTTTCCTCAATAATAATAATCACGGATTCATCCATCACTATGTAGTCATGAATTCATTCCAGCCCACTTCCATAGTTCATCCTGTTCTGCCATCTGGAGTGATTCTGGTTCATATTACTAATAGCTTTCATGATGGAATAGTTTTCTGTCAGTTATCATAGGATTAAAAGTCCAGAGATGAAAAGGACTTTAGAGGTTCTCAAATATAAATAAGGAAACTGAGACCCAGACCAAGAGATTAGCTCAGGATCATACAGCTACAATGTGGGACTTAAAAGTTATTATTTAAAATTTATTTAATTTTATTTTTATATGGGATAAAATAAGTATTGCTGTAACAAAAATGTGATTGCATATGAAACTGCAAATCTATTATTCACAACTTGTTATTCCTTTCAAATATATAATCAAGCGATAGCATAACCTTTCCTTTTTTTCTACCATTAGACACAAACAGGTATATACATATAT